>JAODLM010000524.1:0-56673 GCA_036937905.1 Salvia rosmarinus
ATATTATTGCTCATCGCTCAACATCGCCCAAGTGTCAAACCACGTTCGCAAAACATGCGGATCTTTATGGCACAGTCGTCATACATGACGAAGTGCACCAACTCTTGAGGGCACGCATATTCAAGTCAAGTATCCACTGGATAGCCAACCCAAAGATGGTCAAGAAAGGAGGGGGATGGCGAATGGTATCGATTACATCGATCTCAATAAACATTGCCAGGATCGCTACCCCTTCCCAATATCGACAAAAAGTTGCGCTAGGTCGGATCACAGTCTTCAAGTTCTTGATCTATACAAGGGTATCACCAAGTCTTGATGAGTGACGAGACTAATCTAAAAACCTTCATAACGGACTTGTGTCTTTACATATAAGAAGATGTCATTCGACTCAAGAATGCAGGCCATCGATAAAGCGCATTTTACAGATTATAGTTGATATTTGAAGATGAGTTTAGCTCGCTTAATGTGCGCCTTTACGTATCGATTCCTAATGTTTTATCTATTTTAGAAGATCGCTTGGGTGTTCTTTTGGTGTTGTGTGGTCTATATGTTGAAAATCGAAGCAAGGAAGCGCACGCAGCCAAAACACACAATCTGGGCGTGTTCTAGCGACCAGCCTAGCGGTCAGGCCGCCGCTAGAAACACGCTGAGCCAGATACCGCGATCACGCGATCCCAAATCGCTGCCGCGAGCCGAAGCCCGATAGAAAGCCAGACGATTTCGCGACGATCGACTCCTAGCGACCGCTAGCCATGGTCGCGAACCAAGCAAGCGGGCGCAGGGGGCGATCGCGGCGAGAGGCAGGCGAGGATTACCTCGCGACCACGCTGGCGACCGCGAAGTGTGGTCAGCGAGACGGTCACGTAATGGAAAATAGGGTTCTGGGGTGCCATATGTAGCAACACCCCTCGCGCCCAACTTGATACCTCGATTCCGAGCCTCTTTTCTCGGTTTTCCATAAGTTTTTCAGAGTTTAGCTTTAGGTTCCATATATTTTCATTCTAGAGTTGTTTAGGATTGTTCTCGTTAGTTTACGTTTGTTTCGATCGGAAGACGTTTGTCGGAGACGATCTCCGCATTTTCCGTTTATCGCCGAGGTTGGGATTCAAGCCCAGCGTGTTCATCCAACGCTACATCACGGGTTTTATATATTTAATTTCCGTTTTATGATTAAATCGTATTCATTCCGTTATTATGCGCTAGTTTTTTGTTCTAATTCAGGGTTTGCATGATTCGATCCTATATGTTGTGATTCGTTATCATTATTTACCGTCCATGCATTGATTCATGATTCGATTGTGCTTATTTATATGTGTTGGTTTCGATCAATCTCGAGCATATTTGGTTGTCGTTAATTACGTAATTGTGTTAATTGTCAATCGATATCGAATGCTGATCTAATGAGCCTCTGAGTCGGTGTTAGATAGGATATTCGTAGGGAAGCATATTCTTTGTGATCCGCTTGGAGTTACTTGTTTTCACCCTAGAGACGCGTATAATAGGAAAACTAGTAATCTCAACCGCTTTGTAATGTAAATTATCGGTTATATATGTGATCTTCCATTTTGTATGCGATTAAAATTGGTTAATAAAACAGGATAAACATCGTTGTGGATAGGATTAATGCAGCCACTAGGGTTAGTCATCTTTCTCTGCTTTTAAACATCCGAGTGTTTATTGCTTTAATTTACTTGTTTTGTCACCATTGCTTTGATTGGATTCAAGCCCTAAAATCTCACAAAACCATTTTGTTGCTTGGATAATGATGAATCCTTGTTGAGTTAGCTTAGTATTTTGCATTACAATCCACGTGGATACGATGCTTACCTATATTTACACCTTTTCGTGTTAGAAAATTAGCGATCAAATTTTGCGCCTGTTGCGGGATTGTTAAGATCATATAGGAATAACTTGACAATTTGGAATTATTAATTCAAGTTGTACTTTTATTTTTATTTTTATTCCTTGATGATTTCTTCTTTTCTCCAGTAGTTTATGTTCACAAGGTCCCGAGGACCTCCCCGAACTACAATTTGATCCTAAATCGAAAATTCACAAAGGAGAAGGAAGGGCAAGAAGAGGGAAGCAATGGCAATCGTGAATAAGCGGCGCTTAAAATAGGCATGGCCTGAGGCGGATTTCCGCAATCGGGCAATTGCACTATGGGACTCGTTGTCCCACTCTCGGGGCCAGGCCGTGAATTACATGTACTGAGCCTCCTACCGAGCAATTTCAAGGAGGCGGATGGGGCCCAGTAAATGCTAACAATTTTGAGTCGAAGCCGCCCTTCAGCATGGATCAGGAGCAGTTCGGGAGGAGTCACAGAGGATCCGAATGCCCATCTGAGACCTATCTGACATTCGTGACACCATCAAAGCGAATGGGTGCCACAGACACAATCCGGATGCGATGTTGATTTTCTCCGTGGAAATCAAGCGAAGGCTGGTTGAAGACCTTAGATCATAATGCAAGCTCAGCTGGGCGATTCTGTGAGAAATTCCTTTCGAAGTTTCCTCCTGCCTAAGCCGAAAGATCATACGAGATTTCCACTTCTCCCAGCTTAGGAGATGAATCTTTATTGAGTCGTGGAAAGATTCGGGCCTATTGAAAGGTGCCTACAGATGGATTTTCGAGGACGGCCAGTTACCCAGGATTTTCGGGCTGACACCTCACAGATGGAGCATTGTCGACGATCAGGGGGTTGTCTTTTGAGCAGAGCGTGTAGGCAGCCGGCGTCATAGAAGAGATGGCGGCTACTGATTATCGATGGCGATGGAGAACACCGGTGGTGAAGGTCCATGATTGAAGGTGACTCATATGTACGACAATATATGGGCAGTCACCTTGAAAGCGTTTGAGAAGAAAGGAAAGGAAAAGGCGTGGCTCGATAAATCAGTCGGAGATAATCGGTGAGGCGTGAATTACATAAATCGGAGGAACAACCGTCCGGGGAATCCGTCAATCCTAATTAAATCACCCAAATTTCTCACGCCAACCCCAACAATTTTCATACCTCACCAGTTTCTCGCTTCGACGTAGTGATTCAAGAGACTAAGAAGCAGTCTAGAGGATATGATGCAGCTGAGTTGGTTGTAAGCAACCAACAATTGGCAACAAATCGAACTTTATAAGCACACCGCGTAAGATCAATCATTTGGAATCCATCGGTGACTGGGAAAGCACATGAAGATGATGGAGAATCAAATAAGTCAGATAGCGCAATGTGAATGGGCAGCAAGTCGGGCCAATATATCAGGTAAACCCTAAAAATCAGAATGTGCCATTCATTTGAGGAGGGACGAGCTTATCAAAGTCACGAGGAGCACAGGGCAACGGCAAGAGAGAATCTCGCGACAGAGTCATGATCACGAGCCCGGCCGCGAGGACTACGGCGCGAGTTCGCGAGCTGTCGGGCGAGACAAGTCAAGCAGCCCGGACATGTCAGTCCGAGGACTGGCGAGCGACTGGCGGTCGCGAAGTCATCAAGCGGCGCCATCTGAGAAAGCCGACCTGGCGCCAGCGCCGTCGCGAATGAAGGAGGATATCAGTACATGTACCTGCGACAGCACGTCGATCGATCAGTGAGGGCAAAGGAGCTGAAGAAATTTCCGAGCGTCGTCTCCAATTCCGCTTTCCAAGCCGTTAGCCAAGCCCAAGTACGATGAGAAGTTAACCAGATTCATGGAGATGTTCCAAGGGCATCAATATTCCTTTACTTGATGCACTTGAGATATGCCGGTTATGTGAAGTTTTGAGGATGCCGCAATAAGAAGGCTTGGGAAATTAGACGATAAATGTCTCAAAGGTGCATCGCAAAAGAAGTTGCCGCGTAAAGATCCGGACGCTTCACCATAGCATGTGTCATCGGAGGCAGACATTCTCGAGGTTCGTGTGATTTGGGCAAGCATCAATCGATGCCGTTGTCCATTTTAACCGATTGGAGATTGGGAGATCAAGCCGACCACCATAGCTCTTCGATGGCGACACATCGGTGACTTATCCGAAAGGGATAGTGGAGGAGCGTGCTCGTGAAAGTTCGAGATTTCATCTTCCCACCGATTTCGTTGTTCTCACATGCCGATGGATGGAATACCCTCTTATTCTCGCACCATTCCTACCACCGGCAGCATCGATAGACGTGCAAGATGGAGATCTCACCTTCCGAGTCGCAGGAGGAGATGAAAATCTCTATATGATGCTATGAAGCACGACGAGAAGACCATGGAAGATTGTCGAGTTATAGGCATACGCCCACTCCTTTCAATCACCGATCCGTGGAGTTTTGTATGCAGAACTTCGATTTTCTCATCCGCAGACCTTGATGAGCTGTGCAGCGAGATTTTAGAGTATCTTGAGTCCATCGATGAAGTCAAGGCCTCCCAGGAAAGCGTGCCTTGATGTGAGGAAGCCGATGGCGGCGAGCCGTGGGAGAGGAAGAGACTACAATCAAGATGGAATTGAAAGAGTTGCGACCACCGCAGATGCCTTCTTAGGCGATGATGAGCGTGCCCGGTGATAATATCTTCGCTTGATCGATGAGGAGACACGAACCGATGGTCGGTGTTGAGCGTACAAGTGCTGATTGGTGGACGATTCGATATCGGGGGTCGACCCCGATTTGCATGCCGGATCCTGTTGGAGAATGAATACAAGCTAAGGTAACCTCAACGCCGATTGAATCCGTATGCGAGGTCGTCGAAGAAGTGTTGAAGTTTTAGAGCGGGCATGATCTATGCCATATCCGAGCGGTAGGTGGGTTAGCCCTACTCAAGTGGTATCCAAGAAGGGGTATCACGGTGATCGAGAGAGCGACGAGCTTGTGGCAACAAGACTCGTAACGAGGATGGCGGTTTGCATCGACTATCGTGCTGAACACGCCACGGGAAAGACCATTTTCCCCTTTATCGATCGGATGTCGGACGATCTAGCGGGTATGAGTTCCCATCTTTTCGTGGATATTCGGTACAATCAGATTGCCATCGCTCAAGATCGCGCCGGCGCTCACGTTGTCTTATGGAGTTTCGCCTATATGAAGTTTGATTGTGCAATGCTCGATCGCTCAAGGTGCATGATGTCCATCTTCCACGGTTGATCGAGAATATTATGGAAGTCTTTATGGATGACTTTTCCGTGTTCGCTCTTGTTCACCATTGTCTCCATAACCTTGTCACAAGTGCTGCAAAGATGTGAGGAGACGCATCTTGTTCTCAATGGGAGAAGGCCATTTCACGCGGCGAAGGTATCGTGCTTGGTCACAAAGTCTCGCCAGGGTTTGGAAGTGGATCGAGCAAAGATAGTCGCTATCGAAAGCGCCTCCCCTACAAATGTCAAATCGGTGAGGAGTTTTCTCGTCATGCGGGTTTTATAGACGGTTCATCAAGGATTTCTCGATCACGAAACCATTGTGTGGATTGCTCGAGAAAGATACGAAGTTCGTGTTCACGAAGGAGTGTTTGGAGGCGCTCGAGAAATTGAAGTTACGATCTCGACTCGCTTTTGGTCTCACCCGATTGGAGTCAACCATTCGATGATGTGTGATGCGGCGATTGGGCATCGGTCTGTATTGGGGCGCGAGACAAGCTTTTCCGAGTCATCTATTGCAAGTAAGACTCTGACCGCCAAATGAATTACACCACCACGAGAAGGAATTACTTGCGTGGTCTATGCTTCGATAAGTTTAGACCTTATTTGGTGACCACACCATCGTACCTGCGATCATGCCGTGCTCATCTCGCATAGCGAAGATTCGAAGCCGATTGGTAGATGGATCCTCCTTCTTCAAGAGTTCGACATGGAGATCAAAGATAGAAAGGGTTGTGAGAATGTGGTTGCCGACCACTTGTCGCGATTGGAGAAGCCAATCAAGGAGAGATAGGAAGATTGGCATAAGGAGAACTTCCCATGACGCACATCTTGGCGCTCATCGATCACACACCATGGTACGCGATTTTGTTAATTACTGGTGATTGGAGTTTTACCTCCATCGTGCAAAGGTCATTTGAAAAAGTTTCACGATGTTAAGTTCTATTATTGGGACGATCCTCATCTCTACCGATGTGCCGATGGTTTGATACGCATTGCGTTCCGAGAAGGGGAGAACATAATCCACGAGTCCATAGTTCAGATTGTAGGCCATTTTGCAGCCAGAGACGCGCAAAGATTTGCTATAGTGGATTCTTTTTGCCGATCTTCAAAGATTGTCAACTTTATCAAGAGTTGTGATCGTTGTCAAAGAGTGGGAATGTCACTAAGAAAGACGAGATGCCACAAAACCATCATGGAGGTGGAAGCTTTGGCGATGGGATCGATCACGGGTCCGTCTCAATGTCTTGTGGTTACACGATATTCTTCTCTGTGAGACGCTTTCCGTTGGGTAGGCGATTTATTGTCGCGACGACTCAGGTAGTGATCAAGTTCCTTCACAAGAACATTCGACTCGATTTGGAGTCCCAGGGCGTGATCGTTGATGGGGATCGATTTCATAATAAGTGGCTGAGCAAGCGTTCAGCCAAATATGGTGAAGCATCGAGTCACCTCCTACCATCCACAAGCAAACGGCAAGCGGTGAGCTGAAGAGATCAAGCGATTCTAGAGAAATCGGTTGTTCATACGAAGGATTGGGCCAGCATTGGATGATGCTCTTGGACTGGATCTGCGTACAAAGCTCTCGGCATCTCCATATCAAATGGTATTTGGTAAATCCGCCATTTACCGGTCGAGCGACACAAAGCATATTGGGACGAGGAGAATCAACATGGATTTCAGGAGGCCGGTATGATGAGGAGTGACCAACGTTAGAGCTCCGAGTGGAGGAATGGCGTTCGAGAATTCCTGATATACAAGGAAAGAGCCCGAAATTTCAGACCTCCACATTCGTAAAAGGATTTTGCCGGTAATGAAGTCTTACTTACAATGCTCGACTGTCTATTCCGAAGCTCAAGTCAAGATGGTCTGGGCCGTACTGCTTTCAGTGCTTGCCAAGGGAGTTCTGAGCTCCTAGACTCGGGGCAACATTTTAAAGTGAACGCCGATACCTCAAATCTACTTCAAGTCACACTTCGAGAAGTCAAGGTGACCCGCTAAACGAGCCGTGATACAGTCGCGAGCTTAGACGATAATTCTGGTGAGGAACAGCGTTTACCTTTTTGTTTTGTTGTTTCGCTTTTGTTTTGGTTGTGTTTCTTTGTTTGTGTCGTGTTCGTTGTTTTGTTAGATCCCAAAGTTTAATAGCTTTCAAAAAAAAAAAAAAAGGTCTAGCGACCACCCTAGCGACGGTCGCGAGTGCCGCTGAGAATTTGGCGTAACGTTCTTTCAGGCGAGCTGCGCCAAGCTCGCGATCGCGAGCTGACCGCGAATCCGTCGCACCCGCGCCGCCACGGACCCGCTGTTTACCCTTATTTCTCCCCAAAATTCTAACCCACACACACACACGTTTTCAAACAAAGAAAGCAAACCTTCCTCTCAAGCACAAGCACCTCTCTTCCCAATTTTCTTGCATTTCTCCGCAAATCCACCCAAGGTATGCTATATTCGTTAATTCTTCATGGGTTTACATTTATTGAGCATGATTAGGAAGGATTTGTTCCACTTATCCTCTTGAGGGGGTTTAATTAACTTTGAGAGACTAGGCTTATTTTGCTAGATTTGTGGTGTTTGAGCATGATTTGTCCAATGATAGGTTTATTCACGTTAACGTATATTGTTTATCTAATGTGCCACATTGTGGATTTGGGTTAATAATTTGTGAAAATAGCCTGAAACTTTCTGATCGGCCAGACAACGATTCAGACCGGTAGCTGCATCTGGCCTCACCTATGGCACGTCGGCCGTCGGACGGCCGGTGCAGCACCTACTAGCGACGCTAGGTACGAAGGGTGATCGCTAGTTTTCACCCGTAACGTCCAACTTTGAATTTTTGGTCGTGTGTGTTTTTCCATCAGGTGTTATCTTGCAAGATCATATGACAATATGGAAAATAATTTGATTAAATCAAGTTTGGGGATCTATATTTAGCATTTTGGTGCGTTGTTTGATTGTTTCATTCATACACGGCTAACTTTGAAATTCTTTTAGGTACAAATCACAGACTCACGTCACAGCGAAAAGCGAGCATTGTCTCACCTCCCACGATGAGACAAGATGATTTCAAGATGCGATCATGATGAGCATCACGACGAACCATGGCACCACCAGATGAATTCGATCCCAAAATTTGTGATCGCCATGACTCGTCGAGAACGTTGCTGATAGATTGGGAGACTACGCATAGGCATTCACGCTTCATGTCCTCAATACGTGTCAAGAGATGGACATCACCGATGATGTGACGTGGTTAGGAGGTCCGGCTGTATCGTTATCACGCAATTATCTTACATACGATCCTCATCTCATTCTTGCACTCTCCATGTTCACAAGAAACGGACTGCGGACTACATCATGTTTCACCGACAATGAGCCTCAACTCTCCGTAGACGAACTTAATGGAATCATCAATGGAGATCCGGAAGAAATTACATAGGGGCGAGTACACGTCAAAGCGATGGTCGAAGTTCATGGACGCCAGGCGAGCACACCCATATTATGATGCCTCGAGATCCAAGGCTAGCTCGATTCGAATCCGGTCCGTTACTTCCACCGCCTCACATTCACCTTGCATGGCCGCTCAACGCCGCCGCCCTTTCACAAGATATGAGCATTCGATTGGCCGTGTTCAACGTAAGAGCATGCCGCATGTTCTTAGCTCAAGATTTCCATATCGCCAGCTTCGTAATTCAAGATTTGTATGGGATCTGACTACCCCATTGCGATTTCTTTGGGATTACGATTCGAGAGAGTCCGATCTCACGACATCTTCCGGACAAGGCGTGTATACGCTCCGAGCGTTCACAAGAGCACCCCGTGCGGCTGTTATATGATCAAACGCCAATCAATCTTCCGCCGCCCAATCGAGCTCACAAGCATAAGCCGATACTTTACCCGTATGCAACCGAATATGAGCTCCGCCCATTATGCATGGACGCGGAGTTACGCGCAAGGTCGGGGGCAACAACCGCAGAGGAGCAGTCGATCAAGCCGAGCAAGCCGAGCCCGAGGTGGCCAAAGCGGCGATATTGCACCGCCACCGCTCGAGGCGACTCGGATTTATGATCGATTAGATCACATAGATGGTCGCTCAACCATATTGACGGAACTTGACATCGATTATGGAGCAAAGAAAGCCATCTACACCCAACAACAAGCACATCTCGAGCAACAACGAAGATGATGGAGATGATGCAAGAATGGAATCAGATGGTGGATTTTATCCGCCACTGAGTAGCGTATTTAGTAAGTTTTCTCCCAACTACTTTTTCGCAAACCTATTGTTTCCACATGTTCACAATAAGTTTGGGGGTGACGAGTTTGGTTGGTTGAGAATCTAGTTATGTTTTCTATGCTTTATAGTGTTTAGTTGTTATGCTTTGGGGTCTTTTGTGCTTGTTGTTGGTTTTGTTTTGTTTTTCGCTTTCGTTGCGCCGATCAACGAGTTAAGTGAAGTATGTTAATCCATGTGGCCAATGACGATAGAAATTTTGGTGAAGGTTGATGATAGTGCATGATATGTTAGAAAATAACGAATGACGTGAGATGGCTTAGCTTGTTTTTCACCATTTGCTTATCCTGTGAGACTTGAGCTTCCGTATACATATCTTGATACGATTACATTAATTGTGTGATATCGTCATGAGATTGTCTTCTAGAACTTGCCGTGTTTCGTGTGAGATTGCATATGTGTTTCGAATTTGGAAAGGATAAAAGGTCATCGTTGTTAACCACTTATCACCCAAACACTAACCCGATGATATATACCATTTGTCGCCTTCTTGAGCCTTTATTAGACTTTTCTTTTCGATTAACCGGATGATAGGAGGTGAGGATGGATATGGGAATCAAAAGGTGAAATTTTGATGTAGTGATGATGAGAAAAGTTTCTTAGAAAAACACATCGTGGTGAAGAATAGTACCTTTGTTGTATAAGATAAACCCTATAAGCTCAGAAAAGAAAAGAAAAAGAAAATGTTAAGTTCACTATGAGTGTTGAGCATAAAGGGTCTTCAATCAAAGTATAGGTACCTTCCGGCATTAAAACGCGTGATTTAGCACGTGGGAAAGAAGGAAATGGACTAAGTCCATATGTGTCAAAAAGTATAAATGGGGTGCTTGGAATATTCTTGAGTCACTTAGCCATATTTTATCCTACCTTAACCAATGTGCCTACATTACAACCTATGAAAAGACCTCTTTGATCCTAATTTGAACACAATGACGATGGAGATATTAGAGAAACGGCAAGCCTATGGTAAGATGTTGCATGCATTGATCGCGAGTGTATACACGCCCCATATTTCTTTACGAGTTGAGTGTATCCTATATTTTACATACATGCCGCTGGAGGTTGAATTAAATAAGTTTTGCCGCAATTGTTGTTTGTGTTGAGTCATGCAACGCCGCCATGTGCACTAATGTTTTTGAGCGTGATATGTTTCGAGGCTCAGAATGGTTATCATCTTGCTACGCTCTGATCTTCCGCTGTGTCTTCTGTTTTGGTTTTGTTTGAGGACAAACAATGATTTAAGTTGGGGGTTTGATAAAGCGCATTTTACATTATAGTGATATTTGAAGATGAGTTTAGCTCGTTAATTGCGACGACGATTCCTAATGTTTTATCTATTTTGAAGATACCTGCCTGGGTGTTCTTTGGTGTGTGTAGGTCATATGTTGAAAATCGAGCAAGGAGCGGCACGAGCCACACATGGGCGTGTTTCTAGCGACCCCACTGGCGGTCGCCACGCTAGGACTGCAGAAACCCGGCATCACCATCGTCGTGCCAGCATGCGAAGCCCGCCGGAAAGCATCGACGATTTCGCGCGATCGTGACTTCTAGCGACCGCTAGCCATGGTCTGAACCAACCAAGCGGGCGCAGAGGCGATCGCGGGCGAGAAGGCAGCGTGAGGATTACCGCGACCACACCTAGCGACCGCGGGTGTGGTCGCGACGAGCGCAGCATGAAGAAAATTAGGGTTTGGGGTGTGCTATATATGGCAACACCGCCCTCCAACTTGATACCTACGATTCCGAGCCTCTTTTCTCGCTTTTTCCATAAGTTTTTCGTAGTTTTAGCTTTAGGTTCCATATATTTTCATTCTAGAGTTGTTTTACGGATTGTTCTTCGTTAGTTTACGCTTTTGTTTACGATCCAAGCTTCGTCCGGACGATCTCCGAATTTTCCGCTTATCGGCGAGGTGGATTCAAGCCCAACGTGTTCATCCAACGCTACATCACGGGTTTTATATATTTAATTTCCGCTCTTTATGATTAAATCGTATTTCATTCCGTTATTATGTCGGCTAGTTTTTCGTTCTAATTCTAGGGTTTGTATGATTCGATCCTATATGTTGTGATTCATTATCATTATTTCACCGTCCATGCATTGATTCATGATTCGATTGTGCTTATTTATATGTGTTGGTTTCTCGAACTCGATGCATATTTAGTTGTCGTTAATTACGTAATTGTGTTAATTGTCAATCGATATCGAATGCATGATACTAATGAGCCTTGAGTCGAGGCCGAGATAGGATATTCAGAGGAAGCATATTCTTTGTGATCCGTTTGGAGTTACTTGTTTTCACCTAGACGTAAGTGATGTGGAAAACTAGTAATCTACAACGCTTTGTGATAATGAAATTGTCGGTTATATATGTGATCTTCATTTTTGTCCGGATTAAAATTGGTTAATAAGAACAGATAAACATACGCTGTGGATAGGATTAATGCAGCCCCAGGGTTAGTCATCTTTCTTTGTTTTAAACATCCGAGTGTTTATCGCTTTAATTTACTTCTGCTTTTGTCACCATTGCTTTGGATTGGATTCCAAGCCCTAAAATCTCACAAAACCATTTTTGTTGCTTGATAATGATGAATCCTTGTTGAGTTAGCTAGATTTTGCATTACAATCCCTGTGGATACGATACTGCTACCCTATATTTACACCTTTTCGTGTTAGAAAATTGCATCCCACCTATCAAAGAATGGTGGACAAGATATTTCAGCCCACATCGTCAAATGGTGGAGGTGTATGATGACATCGTCCAAAAGTAAGGAGAAAGCCACCAGTGTTGCCGACCTAATTGTCCTCGGCACTTACGTAGTAAACCTAACTAAACCCCAAAATGTACATTGCATGATTCGATGCGGAAATTTTGGAAATTTTTGAGTCTTGGATTCATAAGAAGGATTAAAAGCCAACCCGTCCCAAGTTCAAACCGTTTTGGAGATGAAGGTGCGAAGACCATCCATGACGTGCATAAGTTGACGGGTCAGCATATTTGCACTAAGCCGTTTTCTTCGAAAGCATGCGAGAAGCAACCCCATTTTTCAAAATTCTCAAAAGGCTGCGAGTTCAATTGGGATGATAAACACAAGTTAGCTTTTGAAGATCTCAAAAACTACCTCGCCAAACTCCCCACGTTATCTGTCCCGAAAGAAGAAGAAGTCCTCTCCCTATACCTCACAACTTCGGATGAAACCATAAGTGCAGTTTTGGTACGAGAGGACGGACGTCAACTCCCTCACATGTGTATTTCATCACCGAGCACTTAAAGGGCGAAACAAGATATCAACCTCTAGAGATGCTCGCTTTAGCATTAGTAAATGCTGCAGGAGACTCACGCCCTATTTCCACGCACATCCTATACGAGTTCTCACCGATCATCCACTTCGCAAGTGTTGACAGCCGGAAGCTTCTGGGAGAATTGCAGTGGGCAATTGAATTGGGCGAGCATGCTATCTCTTTTGCCTCGTCAAGTCATCAAGGTCAAGCCCAGCGACTTTCTAGTAGAGGCTAACTTCAGGAAGTCAAGCCCACCGAGCTATCACAATCAATGCGGGTTTAACCCATAAAGAAAGCATTTGAGAATTCTTGGCAAATCTATGTGGATGGTGTTTCGGGAAAAACGGAAAGTGGGGCAGGCATCTTACTTTTAGGACCAGAAGGCCAAGAAATCACCTACACACTTCGGTTTACATTCAAAACTATGAATAACGAAGTGGAGTACGAGGCCTTAATTGCAGGACTTCGCCTAGCTCAAAGCCTTCAGATACGAGCTGTGTAAGTTCACGGTGATTCTCATATCATAGTAAGCCACATGTTGGGAAAGTACGAAGCTAAAGGCAACAGGATGAAAAAATACATTGAAAAAGCCAAAAGCCTACAAACGTCTTTCTCATACTTCCAGTTGATTCGTATCCCAAGGGAGCAGAATAGCCGAGCCGACACCTTAAGCAAACTGGCTTCGTCATCAACGAGCCCGCCAGTAGAAGAAGTCCAAAGGAGAAGCATAGATGATGCCGACGTCAAAGTTAACATAGTCTCTGATGAAGAACCTAATTGGATGACTCACGTTCAAGCATATTTGGAGAAGGGAGAATTACCTCATGATGGACTCGAGGCTAGGAAAATCTTGAGCAAATCTTTGCGATACGCACTTGAGCAAGGAATTCTCACGAAAGTCGATCTCCAACCTCTCTCCTAAGGTGTTTGTGTGCGAACCGAGCTGAATCGTGCTACGAGAAGTACATGAGGGATCATGTGGAAGCCATATCGAACCCAGCGTTGTCAAAGAAAATCATGCGATGGGGATTCTATTGGCAACAATGTTCGAGACTCAATCGACCTCGTAAAGAAGTGTCAAAGTGCGATTCATGGAAATATGACGAGGCTACCTCAAACCGACCGTCAAGATTCAAAGCCCTTGGCTATTCATGCAATGGGGATCGATAAGTGGGCCCCTTCTCAGAAAGCTCGAGGCGGTTTCGGTTCACGATTGTCGCTATCGACTACTTCACAAAGTGGGTGGGCGAACCCTTGGTGAAAATCACAAGCAAAAACGCTCTCAACTTTGTGCGGAAAAATATTATGTGTCGCCGCATCCCCATGTCTTTGTTTCGGATAATGGGACGCAGATTCACGATAAAGTCTTCAAAAGTGGTGTCAAGAGCTTGATTGATAAAATTCACCTCGGTGGCCCATCCTCAAGCAAATGGTCAAACCAAGTCACCAACAGGATAATTGTGAAGGACTCAAAACTAGCCTCGACCAAGTGAATGGCAATGGGTGGAAAATTTGCCACAAGTCTTATCGTCATACCGTTACAACACCTCGGACATCGAATGGAGAAACACCCTACAGGTTTGGTATATGGAACCGAGGCAAGTAATCACAGTAGAAATTGGTATGCGAGCCCCGCACTCATCTATTTCTCGGTGAAGTAAATGAGGAGAATCTACGGCCGACCTCGATGCGCTAGAAGAGAAGATATACCTCGCCTACATTAGAAGCTCGGTACAAGCAACAAGTAGCTCGGTATTATAACCAGCGTATCAAATCCCGATAGTTCCAAGTAGGCGACCTCGTACTTGAAATAACGAAGTCGATAAGTCGCAAAGCTCGGCAAGTTAGAAGCCACATGGGAAGGACCATATCGAGTTGAAGAAGTCCTCAGAAAAGGGTCATATAAGCTCGCCCATTTATCCGGTGAGCAAATACCTCATACGTGGCACATCATTCATCTTAAGAGATATTTTCATAAGTGTCAAAAGAAAAGAATTGTTGATTAATCTTGTTAAGTCGTGTCTTTAGGTCTTTTTCTTTTGTTACGTCGTGTTTCATTAATAAAATCTTTTTCTTGCATATTTCATTTGTCACTTATGCATACTACCTCTTCCTCATTATATAATACCCTTTAAGAGGATGATAAATAAACCCAACACAGGGTAAAATAAACGCGCGTGAGGGAACCACCCCTATCGACACTTCTCGACAAATAAGGAACTTATACCTTCGTTTAATACGAGGATGAATTACATTCGTTTAAATACGAGGACGAACTATCTTCGTTTATTTCGAGGATGAATTACCTTCGTTTAATACGAGGACGAACTACCTTCGTTTATTTCGAGGATGAATTACCTTCGTTTAATACGAGGACGAACCTTCGTTTATTTCGAGGATAAATTATCTTCGTTTAAATACGAAGATGACCTACCTTCGTTTAATTACGAGGACGACCTACCTTCGTTTGATTACGAGGACGAAATGTAAAAAATCAACACAAGGCAAAGAAACATTTGTTCTTCTTTCCAAAATATACAACGCATACACGACATTACGAGGACGATGAAGGACCAGGAGGTTGGGAAAAACTAAGCCAATCTCTAGCAAAATCAGGGTTCAGCAGTTCATCTATGCTTACCCTACCCCTACCTCTATCTCATCCTCGATCGACACCTGGAGCTCGGCCATCTCGATCTCTGTGTCTCGACATCCGACCCCGGCTACTCGATAACTGCCATTTCTCGCACGCATAAAACTCCCGAGGATGCCTATCGATGATCCCGATATTTGAACGCATCATCGGGGGAGGAGAAGCCTCGGCCGTAGGAGAAGCTTTCGGCAATGATCAAACATCCGCTCAAGTTGTGGATGACGAGCTAGCCTGATCTTATCTGATCGCCTATTCTTCTCGGTCGACAAAATCGCTCACGAAATTGCCAAGAGTCCGGCCGTTACTCACGTTTGTAGCTCGAACACCGCCTGCGATCTCTAAGACTTTGGCTTGCCCGAGATGGTCATTCCACCACTTGACGAATAACGACCTCAGATTCAGATGTGCTCCTCGGCAACCAATTTGGCATCATCCTTCGAGATCTCCGCCTCCTCCAACTCCAAAACCGAGCTTCAAGCTCATCAATTTCTCTTGACAAGCCTTGAATTTTACATGCTTCTTCCCATACATGGCCCGGCTTGCCTTCCAAGTGAAGGACCTCGACCTCTTTTGCTTGAGAGCTCGATTCAAAACTTTGATTTGGTTCACCAAGCGACACATCAACAAGTTCGTAACCGCATCGAAAACAAAACAAAAGAAGCATTCTTGATAAAATTGGGGATTTTATTCAAGCGCTTAAGGCGATGTCAAAACCAACATCTTAATGATGTCAGGTACATTTATCTACAAAAAAGAGAGCAATCGACCCTCCAGCAGCTTCTCTCTCGAGCTGCACCTCGGCCGCCGCCTCCCTCCGAACCTCCGCAACTTTGACCTCGGCAGTCGTCGCCGCCCCCTGCTCCTTAGCCAGATCGGCCATGGCAGCTCGAGTGGGCGTCCTTTTTCACAGCAGCACGGACCGCCTCGGCGGTCGGCAAGGTCGGCGAGGAGGCCTCTCTACTCTGACAACAAAGTTCTTCATGCCGTCCGAGCCTCGGGATACGCCCAGATGGCCTCATTCGACATCACCCATACCCGCATTTTAGAATTATCGAATCCGGGTAATCCTCGACGACTTCATCGAGAGTGGCCGCTGCCACGCTCGTATTAAGGACCGAGGCTAGCTCGCTGGCCAGCCCGGAGAACCTCCCGGACAAAAACAACCTCTCCGCAAATACGCGGAGAAGCTCTCCTTACGGGGCCGCCGCCTCGGCCTCCCGACACCTGGCCGCCTCCACCTCAGCCTTCAGCAGGCCAACCTCGGCCGCCTTCACCACCTCGGCCGCCGCCAGAGCTGTGGACTCCCTCTTCGCCGCATCCCGAGCTTTAGCCTCGGCCTCAGCCACCTCATGGACGAGGAGGGTCTTCTCCTCCTCTAAACCCCTCGCAACGCGAGCCAACTGGTGGAACTGGACGACAGCGTCATTAAGGTAATCCGTCAGATGGGTGGACGTCGCCGTCAGTTGGGTAGACATCCTGGCAAGCTCGATCGTCATGTACTCGATCCCCTGTATCGAAGTCAACTACGTCAAATAATTACATAAACACATAACGTTATGACGTGCAAAAAAATTGCATTACCTCGGGGAAAGACTAACGTGCGACCTGGGAACCGACGATCTCACATTCATCATCGCCGGCAGGAGGGAAAACTACACGCCTTTCCTTTTTGGGGCGTGGGATGGACAAAGGCGAAGGCGACCTCAGTATATCTTCGGTCCTCTCAGAAGAGGCCTCGGACACAATCTTCGGAGCCATGTTTGATGGCTCGAGATCAGACCTCGGTCTCTTCCTCTTCTTTGAAGCACCGAAGTTCACTGCGGAGTTAAAAGAAAGACCGAGTTAGAACATAAAACAAAAAATCAATCAAAGAGTCGAAGTGAAAGAAGGAGGGGCCTCACCCTTCACCGGTTCTACAGAGGTAGCAGGATCATAAGGGCTCAGCCCCGCAGCGACGAACTCGGCCTCGGAAAAAACTTCGTTGACATGGCCGGCCCTTTCCAATGATTCTTCGAGGTCACCGAAGTCATCGTCGATGGCCTCGTCCGCCAACTTCTCGGTATTCGGACAACTGGAAGGACTCGTCGAACCGACAAAGAAGAACTTCTTACGCGATTCGGGATTTTTTGACTTCATAATCACCTTAAAGCTACGACAAGGTGATAAATAATACCACCCCGAGCTAGATTTAAACTGGAAAAACCTAAAGACCAGCCCTAGGGTGAGAGAAAAATTATGGCGATGGGCATAGACACCAAGACCCGTCAACTGCCGAAAAGACTTTGGCATTATTTGAGCAAGAGGTATGCGAATTTTGTTGCGATTCGGCATACAAAAAAGGTGGTGGAATACGAAGACCACACTTAAGGCTATCCTCGTATATCATGACAAAACCCTGCGGAGGGCACAAACCCTATCCTCCAATCGGGGCAACGCCAACCTACGTAATTTGGGATATGAAATCTCAAACAAAGCTCTTTAATTGAGGAGGAATCTGAGACACGAAGGAAATGAGAAACCTACCAAAATCCATAAAGGTAAGCAACACTACACGAAGGAATAGAAGAATCAGCGGTAAAACATCTAAAACCATGGCGAACCCGGTGGCGACAACGACACATCACGGCCTTCACGGCCGTGAGCCTCCTCCTCCTCAGAAGAAGAAGCCATAGAAGATAACTTACTTGTTTTAGAAGGACTATCGAGGATAATGGCACTTTGGTGCTCGGCGAGAACGAACGGCGGAGGAAAAATCTACCGAAACTCGAGCGTTTTCGGAAGAAGTATTTTCTCAAGTATGAAAGTTGTGCGGATAAAGTGAAATGAGAAATGATGTATTGGGAAGTTATTTGCCCAACGTGCAACTATCGGGACCCCAACCCGCGTATACATTAAATGGATGTGGCGTGTTCGTGTTCGATCTCGCACGGCATCCGTGTTCGACCTCGCACGACGTTACATATTCGACCAAGGGCAACGAGTCTTCGACTTGGCCAATTTATGATCGGGCGAAATTCAACTTCGGCGGGATCATACGCATTACACCGCGGACCACGAGTTTCGGCGAGGCAATGTCGAACCACCGCCTCCCATCCGTCGCGACCTCGGCTTCTACGTCTTTTTGGGGGATGTGATGGGATACGGCCTAACTACTAGGGCGGCGATCGCGCCTAATATAAATGGGCCCCGACATTAAGCTCGGCTATGTGAGTTCGGTAGAAAGACTCTCACCAACTACAACTCAAATCGCAGTAGAGGCGTAGAAGATTCGGATGATATCTAAAGAATCATTATGAGAGAGAAACTTTGTATTAGAGTCAAACTCGATATGATGGTATATAAATAGAGACTAGATTAGATGAGAGAGATCATCATATTTTTTGTAATCGCTCTTACATCTCGATCTGATATCACTCTTCTTTCCGGTGGACGTAGATCTATTTGATAGATCGCACTGCGATTATCTCTTGTGTTCTTTACGCGTTTATTACTCTACGAAAATAAAATCGATCACATATCAAAGGAGAGTAATATCTTGAGAAGACGACGAGAATATTTGTGATTGATATATAGAGATAAAAAGCAGAAATGACGCCGAAATGTTCTAGAAATTCAAGAAGTATACAACACCGGGCCCACAAGTTTCGTGTATATGTAATCTTCGTGTTCAAACCGTGTACGTCGTTTTCTAAGGCTTAGTGGAACCTTCATTGACAAGAAAAAAGAGTCATGAATCATCAATGCGTCGAAAATATTAATAAAGTATCAGATGTCCATACAATCTTGCTTTCAAAATAAAATTGCTCTCTTCATCCAGTAAATATATTTATCAAAAATTTCATTTTGATCAATTCATAAAAAATATTTATTTTTATTTTTTGAAAATATTAATTGTATAATTTTTGTTTTAAATTATCAATTTATTTATAAAAAAACCCATCTATGATCTATTTTTTAATCTCACTATTTATTAATCTATTCATTTATCATCTTCACTAACTTTATATTCATTACATTAATTTATTAAAATTCAAATCACCAAAATTAAAGAACAAATATAATAGATAGAGTAAGTATTACTAAATCTGGATAGGGCATAGACAAAGATGGCGATATACAATTTATTTAATTCTTGTCGAGTTTTAAATTTATATTTTAAGGTAAAATATCTAATCATTGCCATTTTTTGGTAACGTGGGAGGTCTCCATCCGTTTGGTTATGTATAACATATTGCAAATTACGTGAAGAAATTAATGACATTAAAAAAATTATGGTATGACAAACTTGACTAATAAAATGACGTTGGAAGAATTAAAATTTAAAATTTTAGTCACAAACACACATACTGCATCAATAGACCATCTTCAAAAAAATTATTAAAATTTACTAAACCTTATAATCGTAATCGTACAACTACAATACAATACAAAAGATAAGCAATGCTAATGTAATAAGTAAACGTAAAACACCAACAATAAAGTAACCAAAAAAGACACATGATATGGTTATTTCATGATAAAACATTTATATCTAGGAGTACGGTTTAAGTTCCAGAAGACTTACATAATAACGATCGTGTTTACTCAGCTTAAGTAACTTCCTAAATCTCTATCCATGATTAATGCTAGATATATAGGGATGACAACTGATTAGATTTGGATCGAATCTTGCTAGGTTTAGATCTAAATCCATTTTTTTTACTTGGATTCAAATACGGTCTAGATCCATTAAGTTCAAAAAATTGAATCCAAATCTCGATCAATATGATCGGTAGGGTCTAGGATCAGACCTGAATCCATATGTTTTCTCTTTTAAGATAAATTCTAAATCAATTAAAATTCATAGTAACACCATAATAATTATCTAAATCTATAATAACATTATAATAATTATTTAGAATTTATAAAATCATTATTATACAAGAAGATGTTAACAACAAATTTTCTTTTGCTTTCATTGCAGCAAATAATATTATAATAGGAATAGACGAAGTATCACATATATCTTAATAAATAGATCACTCATATCCAATTCATATATAAAATTTTCTCAAACACAAGATACAATTTTATAATATTATTGACCTACCATCAAATTTTGTAACCTAGTTTATCCAACTTTGACTAGAAAAAAATATATGTATTAAATTACACTTATAAATAAAAATTATATATATATTATATTAAATGGATCCACGGTCAGATTAACATCTCAGAAATCAAAATCTAGATCCAAACTCAAATTTTAAAGGAATGATCCGAATACAATTGAGATCTGTCGGGTCCTTTTTTTGAAGATCCAGATCCTGAAAAATGGATCTGAATCGTCCAGAATCCATATGATCCCTATGAAGATGTATGTGCACCACACATAAGTTGAACGTGAATTAGGTAAGCTCACCACCCAGCCGTCTTCTAAAGAATCAATAACTCTTTTATAAGTTCTATGTTCAATGATATAGTGCAATCAATGAAAAATCATTCACAATCATTTGGTGAAGTTGTGCTCGAGACCAACTATACAAAATACTCAAAACAGTGATTGTGAAATTATTCACAAGTTCACAAATATAGGTTTCACTTGCAAGATCCTATATTTCTTCAAATCTTATATTATTAAATTATTTTCTCACATAGAAAGATAGAAGAGTTTAATCATAAACATGAAAGAGTTACACCCGGCACACTAATTAGATTGGTCGTTTTTACTCTTTTATTTAAATTGTAAATTTAATCTTATTGGAAATTATATTAATAAAGGCATTTATTTATCTAAAGTATTTGTTATTTAATAAATTATGTACTTTAGATAAAGTCCTTAGACCATGAAAAGTTATAAGATATGATCATGCATATGATGGTGATTATGAAATATATCTTTGAAGCTTTGGTCT
Source organism: Salvia rosmarinus (assembly GCA_036937905.1). Classification (NCBI taxonomy): domain Eukaryota; kingdom Viridiplantae; phylum Streptophyta; class Magnoliopsida; order Lamiales; family Lamiaceae; genus Salvia; species Salvia rosmarinus. The sequence continues at coordinate 21,201 of JAODLM010000524.1, forward strand.
TAAATTAGTTAAAGTGAAATAACTATTCGAGATATGACGTTGAATTGTTGATGTAACTCGCACATATGATACATGCTCATAAGATGAGAATATTGTGTTTCATCAATATTAACATAGTTGGCGTAAGTGTATCTATGTGGGTGCTTGTTGAAGAACAAGTACTGTTGAATCTAGCCTTCGCTAGAAATTCTTATATGGAATTTATCGAAATAAAATTACTAAATTATGATAGTACATGATTAGTCCTTTGACTTGAGACACCATAGTAATCTTGTATGAGTTCTATTTCATTTTGATATATTCTCCGATTGCAAGACAATCATCAAAGAGTTTATATTGGATGTAATATGAATGAATATGGAGATTGATATGTGGTCAACAAAGAATCTATTCTTGTTTGAGACAAGAGAATTTCCTACGTTTTCATTATTCATAACTCGAAGACCTTGGTCAAGGCATGATGAATATTGATTCATAAGGAGTTATTGAGTTTAATGAAAATGTAACTATTGGGATTATTTATGAGTTTTCGATTTAATTCCATACTCAATATCCAATTGGGAAATTAGATAATAGAATAACCGTACGTGTATGCTGATTCATAATCAAAATAGGTTTACTCGTTATTTCACCTAGTGCTAGGTGACCATGCTACTTGCTAGATGTTCTCATGGTTTATAGGTTCTTGAAATTAAAGAGTTAATTTCGAGTAAATTAATTTATTGGATGAATTAATTGAATAAATGTTATTTGTTTAAGTTGTAATTAGTTACAAGCCTATTACTAGTGCTAGTTGTGAACCTAAGAGGGTCACACACAAAAATCTAGAACGTGTCAATTGAATTGATTCAATAGTTGAATCCGATTATTAATGGTGATTAATTAATGGAGACTTGTTCTAATTTAATATGTTAAATTAGATATTTAATTAAATGTATTTAGTTGAATATAATTGGATTAACAAGTCTAATTCTATATTAAATTAATTAGATTAATTTAAATAGATACAAAATTAATTTGATTAATTTTGAATTTAGAAAAATCAGATTTATATATATATATAGATATATATATATACTGTATCCGGGTAAAAGTAATCCGGATACAATCCGGATAGAAGAAAAAGAATTAAAAGAGAGATTTACTTCACGTTGCTGAATAAAGGAAATTGATTAAGGAAATCAATTCCTTATTTAATAAGATAAGCAACTATGGGAACAAGTTTTTTTTTTTTCGTTACTGCATAAAGGAAATCAATTAAGGAATTGATTCCTTTTTAAATTAGATAGCAATTATCATTATGTAAACGTCTTTCTTATTATTAAGAAACGACGGTTTCAATTCTTTAATATAGGAGCAAAGTTCACGACTGTTTCCATTCCTTTTTAATAAAAGGGGCGTTCTCTTTTTCTTTTTTCGATCTGGAAGTCTGATTTTTAAAAGGAAGAGTGTTTGTTTTTGCTAGCAAAAGATTATTCACTTGATACGTTATAGAGAGTGTGGACTTGATAGAGGGGAGACGTTTGGATCCCTGCGAGTTTAGAGGACGAGCAATTGATTGCTTCTCATCCCTTCATCAACCGGAGTGCGAAAAGGTATGCAATGATTCGATCATTCTATACCTTACATCATGTTAACGTGAAGTCGTCAAAATCGTTTGGAATGAAATAATCGTTGTTTCATTTATTCGTTCGAAAAATTTTAATTTCCGCTGCGTTTTTCGACCCGATCCTAACAGTGGTATCAGAGCCGGGTTCACGTTAACATGATGTTAATCGTTGTGTGTTGGTATGTATAAATCGTTGATTGTGTTAGAATTTATTTTGGTATTAAAAGCATAGTTAAAATCTGAAAATTTTAGCATGAATTTCTATGAAAAATTCACTTTGGCATTTTGTCAAACACATGGTAGGCATCGTTTTAAATAGCCATATTATGGCACGAGACAGCCATGGTCGGCCAAGGTGTGTGACGCCGAGGTTTCCATGGGTGTTAAGGAATGTCGTAATGTGTTCTATTTGCTTCGGGCTGCGTATGTGCGTGGGTAGAGTTGCTCACGCCCAAGTCATGCCTCTCCAACCCGTTTTTGAACGGGATCTAGATTTTCGACGAATGTCATCATATAAGTCATAATTTTTAGATTTAAATTTGATTTTGACATTTTTGAATTAATTGTTAATTCTAAAGATGTGATAAAATTGTTTTTATACAAAATTAAATTCTATGTATTGAATAACGAAATAAAGTGTTAAATCAACTTGGTAAATTTATTATGCTTTATTTCATGTGATGGATGTTAGCATGATTTATTTAGGGATGATCATGAGCCGAGACCAATGTGATGGTGCATTATTTTATTTATTTAATTTAATGATTTGGGTTTTAAAATGGGACTCATGAGCCTCTTATTCCTTTCAATGTAATCGTTTTTATTTTATGCTATGAGTGTAGAATAGAAAGTGAGGTTTTCTTTTATTGTAATTTGGAGGACATCCGTTGCGAAGAAATAAGAGAAGCTCAAGACCCGTATATGTATGGGATTACATATGATGTAATAGATAGGTCTCGTTTTAAAATCCCTTAGATTGACCTTGACCGTTTTTGGCTCAAAACGGGTCACATAGGAATGGCCATGATCATCCCATTGCTTTATGTATAGGATGCATGCTAGAATTTATTTAATGCTTATTTGCACGAATCATGAGATGATATTTGCATTAATTAAACTCACCTAGTTAATAGGTTTCGATGAGGTCTTGAAAAATAAATCCTAAGTTTTGAAACTTTATAAAGAATTTTGAAATTGATTTCAAGTTAAATTGGACAAATTGAATAGGATTCATCGTTCCAAACCTACCATCAAAAGTAATAACATGAGATGCTACCACACTATATTACTTACCATGAGTCATGGAATAATTTGGTGATGGAAAGGCGTATTATTACTAAGTATAAAGATGCTCATGAAATAGATTTACCAATATGTTGTCCATGAGTCGTGGGACATATTGGCACTCTATTTACATGGATGTTTGATAGAACAACTTGACACTTAGTACTATATGGGCTCATAAAATTGGGGTATATAGAAAGGTGAGGTAAAACAAAATTGAGGGTTATATAGAGATATAATCGTCGAAGAGTTGACCACCGATAAAAATATTTCATATCTTCATAATATTGAATTATGAAATATTTTTGTTGGACCTCAATTCTACTAGGAAATTTGATTTCCAATTCTATTTGGGGTTATGGAATTTGAATAAAATAGTGGGAGCCAATTAATTATTAAAGACCTTATATTAATTGAATATATTTTCCATAGTCGGCTAATTTTCTGCATCTTATTTGTAGATTGTCTGCAAAATGTCGAAAAATCCATTATCTTCAATTCTTGACCAAAACAAACTTACTGGTACAAACTATGTTGATTGGGTTCGGAATTTAAGAATTGTTCTAAATTCCGAAAAGATGGCTTATGTCTTGGATGCCCCAATGCCTGAAAAACCTGCTGATGACGCTGCAAATGATGTACTTACGAAGTACCAAAGTCATGTTGATGATGATTTGCAGGTTCGTTGCTATATGCTAGCATCGATGTCAAATGAACTTCAAAGACAAAATGAAGGTGTGGCTTCGGCTTATGAGATCCTTATCCGTTTACAAAGGTTGTACGGAGAAAGTATTAGACAACAAAGATATACGATATCTAAGGAGCTTTTCCAGTGTCGTATGACTGAGGGCTCTTCAGTCCAAACTCATGGGCAGAAGATGATAGCTCTTATGGAAAGGTTGGGATCTTTAGGAGTCGAGATTGAAGCTGAATTGCAAACTGACCTCATTTTGCAATCTTTACCACCATCATTTGACACTTTTGTCGTCAACTTCACTATGCATAGCATGACAACTAATCTTCCCGAACTTGTAAATATACTAGTGACTGGTGAGTCCACTATGAAAAAGGACAAGCTGCTTTTTCTTGTTGGTTCCTCCTCGCCGAAAGCTCCAAGGCTAAGACTAACAAGTGGAAGGAAATAAAAGATGAAGGGTTCATCTAAACACAACAAGTTGAAGGCACGAGGTGGAGTAGGGAAGAAAAGAAGAATGCTCAATCAATGACACTTGCCATTTTGCAACAAACGGGACATTGGAAGAGGAATTGCAAGGCATATCTTGCAACTAAAGAGTTCGGTATTTACTATGTTGAAGTTAACTTATTTGTTAACGATGCTTCGTGGGTATTGGATACGGTTGTTCTCACATCTTTGTAATGAATTACGGTGATGGTGGGAACTAAGAAGTTGAGCAAAGGAGAGCAGTTCTACGTATGGGCAATGGAGCAAGAGTTCTTTGCTTTATTTGTAGGAGGCTGTTTACCTAGCTCTTGATAGTGGTTTTAAACTTGTTTTGAACAATTGTTTTTACGTACCTAGTTTGATTAAGAACATCATCTCTATTCGGTTTTGGATAGAGAAAATTATGAATTTTCAATAAAGGGTGGAATATGTTCCATCTTGAAAGATCTTCTTTAATTTATTCTAGTGTATTGATTAATGGTCTTTATACTATTATACCACAAAACCCTATTTTGCATATTCAACAAAGTAAAATAAAATTAGATAATCATAGTTCCATAGAGCTTTGGCACTCCGGACTAGGTCGTATTTACGAGAAAGAATGAATCAATTGTCTCAATTGCTTGGTCTTTCGAGCGAGCAAAAGTTGGCAACTTGTGAATCTTGTCTCAAAGGAAAGATGACCAAATCATCATTGTGGGACAAGTGGGCGAGCTCAACATCTATTGTATTTGATCCATACATATGTTTGCGGACCACTAAGTGTTAGTGCTCATGAGACTACCACTATTTCGTAACCTTCTTGATGATTACTCTAGGTATGGTTATGTGTACCTTTTAAGGCACAAATCAAGTATTTGAAAAGTTCAAAAATTTGAGACAAGAAGTAGAAACAAACCGGCTCGATTATTAAAGTTCTTGATCGATCGAGGAGGTGAATACTTGAGTGTTGCATTTCTTGATTATCTAAAGAGAATGGGATTCTCTCACGGTGGATCGCCTCGGCACTCCTCAACTCAATGGAGTTTCAGAGCGAGAATCGTACCTTGTTAGACATGGTGCGATCTATGATGGGCTTCACTTCATTACCTCTTTCGTTTTGGGGATATGCTTTAGAAAATGCAACACATTTGTTAAATAGAGTGCCATCTAAAGTCGTACCTAAAACACCATATGAATTATGGTTTGGCAAAACACCTTCTTACAAATATCTAAGGATATGGGGTGTCTTGCTTATGTGAAGCGATTAATGGGAGATAAGTTGGATATGAGATCCATCTTATGAAATTTTGTGGGATATCCAAAGAGTCTATTGGATATTATTTGTATGATCCTCCGAGTAACAAAAGGTGTTTGTTTGAGGAATGCTACTTTTCTTGAGGAAGAGTTTACATCTAATAGAAGTAACAAGATTGTAGAACTTGTGAAACTCAAGAACCACAAAGTGTCCCATTTGTGGCTAAAAATACTCAATCAACAAAGGTGAAACTTCTTATGCACAAACCCGTCAAAGTCCACGAATTTCTAAGCACCGATAGGTGAACTTATTGATGGAAAACAATAAGGAAAAACCTCCTATGGATAATGATCCGAGAACTTATTACGAGGCAATTTATGACATTGGTGAAATAAGTGGCTAGAAGCTATGCAATCCGAAATGGATTCTATGTACTTTAACAAAGTATGGATCTTAGTGGATCTACCAATTGAAATTGTTCCTATTGGATGCGGTGGATTTTCAAGTGAAAGCTTGGAGTAGATGGAAATGTGGCTACATATAAAGCACGCTGGTTGCGAAAGGTTATACTCAAAGGAAGGAATTGACTATAAGGAAACTTTCTCACCGATTGCGATGCTTAAGTCCATTCGAACTACGCTTGCCATAGCTGCATATTATGACTATGAGATATGACAAATGGATGTAAGATGCATTCCTTAATGGAAACATTAAGGAGGATATTTATAGATGAAAACTGAAAGTTTTGTATCTAAGGGAATGAACAAAGGTTTGTAAACTCCAAAGATCAATATATGGACTTAAACAAGCTTCAAGGAGTTGGAACATCCGATTCGATGAAACAATCAAAGCGTTTGGTTTTCAAAAGAATCCGGAAGAGCCATTTGTGTATAAGAAAGTTAGTGGGGCCTTGAGAGTGTTTGTTGTGCTTTATGTTGATGACATCCTAATCATTGGGAATGATGTTGGAATGATGCAATCAACAAGAGTTTGGTTGTCAAAACAATTCTCCATGAAGGACTTGGGAGATGCATCCTTCGTCCTTGGAATTAAAATCTATAGAGATAGATCAAGAAGGATGATTGGATTATCTCGGTCCATGTACATTGACAAAGTGTTAAAAGGTTTAGCATGGAAGAATCAAGCGTGGGTTCTTGCCAATGAGTCATGGTATTTCTCTCTAAATCTATGTCTCCTCAAACACACGAAAGGAGAGAAAATGACTCGGGTACCTTATGCTTCGCGATAGGAAGTATAATGTACGTCATGTTATGTACACGACGATGTCGCACATGCTACGAGTGTCACGGCGGATATCGATCTAATCGGTGAAGAGCATTGGAAGGTCGTAAAATCAATTCTTAAGTACTTGAGAAGAACTAAGGATTTATTTTGATCTACGAAAATGGAGAACTAAAACTAGAGGTTTCACCGACTCTAGTTTTCGATGTGATAAAGATGACTCCAAATCTATGTCGGGATCTATATTCACTTTGAATGGTGGAGCAATTTGTTGGAAAAGTTCCAAGCAAGAAACAATTCTTGATTGACCACTTTGAAGGTGAATATATTCTTTGCATCGATCTTCGCAAAAGAAATTGTTTGGATAAGGAATTTCATTCAAGAGTTAGGCGTAATTCCATCATTTGTTGATCCGAAGACCTATATCTTGTGATAACAATGGAGCTATTGCAAGCTAAAGAACCAAGATCTCATCAAAGATCCAAACACATTATGAGAAGATATCATGATTAGAAATCATTGGTAGAGGCGAAGTCGTGGTGGAGCGAGTTGCTTCATTGAGAAAATGTAGCGATCCGCTAACTAAACCCTTGTCACAAAAAGTATTCGAGGACATCTTGATAAGATGGGTCTAAGATACACGGTGATTGGTGCTAGGGGCGAGTGGGAAATTGAAAGAGTTACACCCCAAGCAATTAGATTGGTCGTTTTACTCTTTTATTTAAATTGTAAATTTAATCTTATTGGAAATTATATTAATAAAGGCATTTATTTATCTAAAGTATTTGTTATTTAATAAATTATGTACTTTAGATAAAGTCCTTAGACCATGAAAAGTTATAAGATTTGATCACGCATTTGATGGTGATTATGAAATATATCTTTGAAGCTTTGGTCTTAAATTAGTTTCGAGTGAAATAACTATTCAAGATAGGACATTGAATTGTTGATGTAACTCGCACATATGATACATGCTCATAAGATGAGAATATTGTGTTTCATCAATATTAACGTAGTTGACGTAAGTGTATATATGTGGGTGCTTGTTAGAGAACAAGTACACTAAACTGGCCCACTAGAAATTCTTATATGGAATTTATCGAAATAAGAATTACTAAATTATGATAGTACATGATTAATCCTTTGACTTGAGACACCATAGTAATCTTGTATGAGTTCTATTTCATATTGATATATTCTCTGATTGCAAGACAATCATCAAAGAGTTTATATTGGATGTAATATGAATGAATATGGAGATTGATGTGTGGTCAACAAAGAATCTATTACTTGTTTGAGACAAGAGAATTTCTCTGATTTTCATTATTCATAACTCGAAGACCTTGGCGAGGCATGATGAATATTGATTCATAAGGAGTTATTGAGTTTAATGAAAATGTAACTATTGGGATTATTTATGAGTTTTGATTTAATTTCATACTCGATATCCAATTGGGAAATTAGATAATAGAAGAACCGATGCGTGTATCTTGATTCATAATCAAAATTGGTTTACTAGTTATTTCACCTAGTGCTAGGTGACCATGCTACTTGCTAGATGTTCCCATAGTTTATAGGTTCTTGAAATTAAAGAGTTAATTTCAAGTAAATTAATTTATTGGATGAATTAATTGAATAAATGTTATTTGTTTAAGTTGTAATTAGTTACAAGCCTATTACTAGTGCTAGTTGTGAACCTAAGAGGTCACACACAAAAATCTAGAGCGTGTCGATTGAATTGATTCAATAGTTTAATCCGATTAATTAATGATGATTAATTAATGGAGACTTGTTCTAATTTAATATGTTAAATTAGATATTTAATTAAATGTATTTAGTTGAATATAATTGGATTAACAAGTCTAATTCTATATTAAATTAATTAGATTAATTTAAATAGATACAAAATTAATTTGATTAATTTTGAATCTAGAAAATCAGATTATATATATATATATATATATATATATATATATATATATATATATATATATATATATATATATATACTATATCGGGTAAAGTAATTCGGATACAATCCGGATAGAAGAAAAAGAATTAAAAGAGAGATTTACTTCACGTTGCTGAATAAAGGAAATTGATTAAGGAAATCAATTCCTTATTTAATAAGATAAGCAACTATGGGAACAATTTTTTTTTTTTCGTTACTGCATAAAGGAAATCAATTAAGGAATTGATTCCTTTTTAAATTAGATAGCAATTATCATTATGTAAACGTCTTTCTTATTATTAAGAAACGACGGTTTCAATTCTTTAATATAGGAGCAAAGTTCACGACTGTTTCCATTCCTTTTGAATAAAAGGGGCGTTCTCTTTTCCTTTTTTCGATCTGGAAGTCTGATTTTTAAAAAGGAGGAGTGTTTGTTTTTGCTAGCAAAAGACTATTCACTTGATACGTTATAGAGTGTGGACGATGGGGGAGGCGTTTGGATACCTGCGAGTTTAGAGGACGAGCAATTGATTGCTTCTCATCCCTTCATCAACCGGAGTGCGAAAAGGTATGCGATGATTCGATCGTTCTATCCTTACATCACGTTAACGATGAATTCGTCAAAATCGTTTGGAATGAAATAATCGTTGTTTCATTTATTAGTTGAAAATTTTAATTTCATTTGCGTTTTTCGACCGATCCTAACAAAACATAGAAAGTATATTATAAAGATATATTTCAAAAGATAACGTTGAATATATCTTGAGGGAACTTCAAGATTTTCTTTCATTTTAAACACTTGATAGACAAAAATTTCCTTATATAATTCATGCTGAAACTTGTGACGTAAAAGTAAATTTGTATGTGAGAAAGTACAACTAACTGAACATGCGATATACCTGGTTTTTCAAGTGTGGTTTACCTGTCCTGTGTGGTTTGTAGGTTATTGCACATGAAAGTGGGGTTTACCCAATGCGCACCTAAGGTAGCGGCTGTGGGTTCCCCATAATATAAAAAAAAATGACGAAATTTGTGTATTTCTTATAAACTCATAATAATAATTAGTTTTTCGAATTATAATATATTATCCATCTATACAAAGAAAATACTCCTATTATACTCCCTTCATCCTATTATTATTTATTCGTTTTTTTTAGTTGTTTCATTATTGTTGGTCCGTTCCAAAAAAAATAATTTTATATTAAAAAATATCTCAAATTTCATATTATACATTATTTTATATGAAAATATAATATTCTTTAATCAATATATAAAAAAGATGGCTGGAGTATTTCATATATGACTGTTGATATTGCCTAATATATTGCCTAATAAAGCTTTATTTATTTTGGTGGAGAAATATGGATACACGTGGACTATTACAAATCATCCCACCTTCTCTGATATTTTTTAGGAAGGATGAATAATCGGAGGCCGACCTTGACTGTGTTAGATTTAACTTTTAAGTGATTAAATGGGTGCTATGTGTCATGAGTAGGTGGTATGATTAGGGATGGCAATCAATCCGCGGGTACCCAATATCCGCGGGTATCCGTCCGATTATTCGCGGGTTTGGTGTGCATTTCGTATCCGTAGATACGTTCGTGGAAAACTAGGACCGTTTCTTTATGCATGCAAAATGGTTTAGCGATACCGCACCCATAAAACCCGTATACCATGAATTCTACCCGCGAATTACCCACGAACCCGCGAAAAACTATTCGTATAATTGGAATAATATAACTTGATCTCCCCATTTATTGTTGTTAAATTGATTTGAACTTTCATTTAGTGTTGTTGATTTGTAGATTTGAATTTTCATTGTGTTATTGATTTGTGGATTTGAACTTTATGGATTTGAATGTGGAATTGTGGATTTGAACATTATGATTTATGAATTTGTTAGTGATATTTTCGTGTTTTTGAAATGGTTGGTTTCATGGTGGTCATGGTGAAGGTTTCGCGGGTGATGCGGGTGGCAGGTGGTGAGTTCGCGGGTATCCGCCAACCCGTGGATACCCGCGGGTCGCGGGTATGGTGGGAATATCCTACCCGTCGCGGGTCGTGGGCGGGTCACGGGCGGGCATCATTTTCGCGGGTACGGAAGTGGTTCAACACTATCCGTGCCCGTCCGACCCGATTGCCATCCCTAGGTATGATTAATCACATCAGATTTTTTTTCCCGAAAATACCAATATATATAACATTTAGTAATTCTATCATTTCCAAAATTGTATCACCAAATCACATATTGATCGATCTTATTTTCGTAAGGGAATTAAATGCACAAGAACATGAGGGTTTATGTGGTTCGATCTTTGAATTAGATCTACGTCCACGGGGTAAGAGAGAGAGAGTATGTGTAATGAGAGTGTAAGAAGCGATTACAAAAGTGTAGATGTTTGTAGATGATCATCTCTCTAATCTAGCCTCTATTTATACATATTCATGAAGTTGAGTTAGACTCGATTCCAAGTTGAGTTCGACTCGACTACGATTCAAGTTGAGTTCGACTCGACTACGATGCCAAGTTGAGTTCGACTACGATTACGATTCAAGTTGAGTTAGACTCGACTACGATTCAAGTCTTCTCATAAGGATTCTTTTAGATATGCATCCAGAATCTTCTACGCCCAATTGCGATTAGAGTTGTAGTTGATCGAGAGTCTTCTTGGGCCGAACTCACATGGGCGGGAGCTAATGTCGGGGCCCGTTTATATTGGGCACGATCTTGGGCCTAGTGGTTGGGCCGTATCTATCATATCCCCCAAAAGGCGTAGAAGTGAGGTCGTGATGGAGGGAGCGGTGGTTGATGTCGCCGTCGAATTCATAGTCATGCGCGGTGGGGCGCGTCTGATCTGCCGAAGTTGAATGTCGCTTGCTTCGCCGCCGAGCGTTCGCAAGTCGTATGTCGCAACCCGTCCTGCCGGGCGTTCGGCGAAGTCGTATCGTCGGCTTTGCTGTAGAGGCGTCTGTCGAGGTTTTTGGTGGCTTTCACCGTCGGGCGTTATGCCGAGGTCTTCGACCGCTTCACTGACGAGGCGTTATGCGAAGTCTTGGCCGGCTTCACCGACGCAGGCGTTATGCGAGTTGAATGTTGCAGCTTCACCTTGGCTGGCGTTGCCAAGTCGAATATGTAACTTCATGCGGCGAAGGCTCGGGATGCGCGGGAAGCGAGGTCGGGGCACGGCGCGGAGGCGGCGAGGTCGAGGCGGGCGGGCCGAGGCGGTCGACTGCGGAGGGCGAGGTGAGGCTGAAGGCCGAGATGAGGCGGCCAGGCCGAGGCGGCGGCGCCGAGGCGAGGCTGTGGAAGGCCGAGACGCAGGCGTGGCCGAGGCGAGAGAAGGCGGCGAGGCCCTTGGAGGCGGCCATGTATCTGAGTATAGGTTCCTTTTTCGCAAGAAATATTGCTAGGGTGGTCCTCTTCCCGAAATGAGCGGAGGTATAGGTTCCTTTTGGCAAGAAGTATTGCTAGGGTGGTCCTCTTCCCAAGTAAGCGGAGGTATAGGTTCTGTTTGGCAAGGTCATCGCTCGGGGTGGTCCTCTTCCAGAAGTAAGCGGAGGTATAGGTTCTGTTTGGCAAGGTCATCGCTGGGGTGGTCCTCTTCCCAAGTGAGCGGAGGTATAGGTTCTGTTTGCAAGGTCATCGCTCGGGGTGGTCCTCTTCCCGAAGTGAGCGGAGGTATAGGTTCTGTTTTGGCAAGGTCATCGCTCGTGGTGGTCCTCTTCCCAAGTAAGCGGAGGTATTGGTTCCTTATTTGGCGAGTTTTATCGCTGGGGTGGTCCTCACGCGTTTGAGTTAGTCCTCGTGTTAAGCGAGGTAGTCATCCTCCGTCGGGGTATTTCGTCCTCATTAGAGGGTAAAGTTAGTCCTCAGAAGAGGGTATAGTTAGCCTCCTCAAGAGGGTATAATTAGATCCTCAGAAGAGGTATAGTTAGTCCTCAGAAGAAGGTATAGTTAGATCCTTCAAGAGGTATAATTCATCCTCAGAAGAGGTATAGTTAGATCCTCAGAAGAGGGTATTGTTCATCCTCCGTAGAGGGTATTGTATATTGGGGAGATGCAGATGCATAAGTGACAAATGAAATATGCAAGACTCGACTCAAATGCGTAAAGAAAAGATTTTATTAATGAAAAGGGCGTAACAAAGAAAAGTACCTCAACTCCAAGCACGAGGTCGCTTACTTGGAATTATCAAGATTTGTACGGTGGTAATATCCGAGCTACTTTGTACCGAGCTTCTCTAATATAAGCGAGGTCTCCTTCTCTTCGATTTGCCGAGATTCTCGCCTCGGTTCCTTGATCATCCTCCTTCTTCTTGCCGAGGTTACGCCTTCTCGCTTCGCTTTCTCCTATCTGCTCCGCTTTGGCGAACCGATCCGCTATGCGCCATAGCTCGATGCGATCTTGGGGCTCGTGCTGACGATCTCCTTGTATAGGGCCTAAGCGAGATGCCGTTTTGGAAAGTCGAGATAATGAGGAGGTCATCTACATCCTCGACTTTTAGGCTCTCCTTATTGAACCTCGTCATGAAGTCATTGATGGACTACTTTCGGTCTTGCACTACGGTGAGAGATGAGCCGATGTGGTCTTGGACTCGGCTTTTGGGAGAACCTTCGATGAAAGGCTTCTATTAGATCTCGGTAAGATCAATCTTTGCCGGAGGTAGATCGTCGAACCACCAGTAGGCGTTGTCGATCGGTAGCTCAGGGAGCGACTTGCACATGTGGATGGTGTTGAGGCGTTGATTGATCATGTTGTCTGGGCGAGAGAGGAAGTTTTATGGGTCCCTTAGTCCATCATAAGGCGATGCTCGGCACCGATATTTGTCCGGGAGTGAAGTGTCGAGTATTTCGTTTGAGAACAGGGTGATTATCTTCCGTGCCGTCCAAGTCGCCCTCGGAGAGTGGGCGTAGTTAAATCGTCGAACTTCGTTTGATGACCGGGACCGACCTCACGGCGGTCACGACGTCCTTTCCGTGTTGTTCGTCCCTTGCGCGGTTGGTTTGGACCCCAACTTCGTGCGGTATGGCGCCCATGACTTGAATCTTTGGGATCCACCTCGTAGTGGTGCCTCGTGTTTAGAGCGAGGCTTCGGCGTTCCTTTCTTCGGGATGCGGCCGATCTTGTGCTTGGCTGAGGTATTGGAGGAAGCTCTCCTTGTTTTTCTCAAGAAACCCCTTGACGGCGTCGTCAAGGTTCGTCTGCGGAGCTGGAGGTTCTCCTTGGTTGCTGTTGTGATCTCCTTCGCTTTGGTATTACGCTTCATGCGGGATAGGATTACCTTGCTCGTCGAGGCTTTGGACATGCCGCCGGGGTCGATTCTAGGACCGGGCTTTTTCCAAGCCGAGCTCGGCGCGTCCTGTCGCCGTTGTTGCTGTTGTTGCCGGCGGCGATTCTGGATGCATGACTTCTGGTATACATCGTCGTGATTGATTCCCTGTAAACAATCGTTGATCGAAAACACAAAATTTCGTTCCCACAAACGGCGCCAGTGATCGATCTTATTTTCGTAAGGGAATTAAATGCACAAGAACATGAGGGATTTACGTGGTTCGATCTTTGAATTAGATCTACGTCCACGGGGCAAGAGAGAGAGAGTATGTGTAATGAGAGTGTAAGAAGCGATTACAAAGAGTGTAGATGTTTGTAGATGTTCATCTCTTCTCTAATCTAGCCTCTATTTATACATATTCATGAAGTTGAGTTCGACTCTGATTCCAAGTTGAGTTCGACTCTGACTCTGATTCCAAGTTGAGTTCGACTCTGACTCTGATTCCAAGTTGAGTTCGACTCGACTCGATGCAAGTTGAGTTCGACTCGATTACGATTCCAAGTTGAGTTCGACTCGACTCGATTCCAAGTCTTCTCATAAGGATTCTTTAGATATGCATCGAATCTTCTACGTCTCCAATTGCGATTAGAGTTGTAGTTGATCGAGGAGTTTCTTGGGCGAACTCACATGGGCCGAGCTTAATGTCGGGCCCATTTATATTGGGCACGATCTTGGCCCAGTAGTTGGGCCGTATCCTATCACATATCATCACAACTAACAAGCGAACAAGTTGTGTGTGTTGGCCTAGTGGTAGAATGGTTAATGTCCGAGGTCAAAGGTTTCGGGTTCGAGTCTACCGTGACACAGTCTTTAAAATTTCTGTATTAAATTAACCAAAAAAAAAAATAACAAGTGAACAAGCAAGCTTACTACAGAAACACCCTTCCATAGGTTTTTATATGCATTAATTATTCTTTAGTGATCACGTGACCCGACGAAGTGGCATAGGAGGTTGATTTACGATCAATTAATTTTCCAATAACACCAACTCCCCCTCTTTCGCAAATTTTCAAGATTGTAGATTTGACGTGGCAGTTGGAATTAATTTGCTTTGCTTGCAATAAAAGATGGAAATGAACAAATTTATTCATTCGCTTTAAGATTGGTGACAAAGAAAATAATGTTTCGTTGATTTGGTTCTTTAGAACAACTACGAAATATATTTGATTGTCCCGAAAACATGTTCTTCGTGTCTGATCGGCATCAAGTATTAAGATTGCTATTGATGTTGTGTATCCAAGTATTCTTCATGGTATTTGTATTTATCACTTGCATGATAATATTTCTAATTCGTGACAATCCGTGGTTTCTATGTATCACCAAGCAACATACTGTTACAAGACACATGAGTTTGATATGCATATGAAGAATGTGTCCATGGTTTTCCCCTTTTTGTATATAAAAAACTTGTGGATATTGATCCTACTAGGTGGGCTCGTAGTAAATGTCATGTGTGCCGCTACTTGCAATATGGAATTGCAGGCTATGAGAAGGATGAGTTGGGGCAAGTGAGAACGACATTGTTTTATATGGATGGATACAAAATTATCTAATTATCTACTGGTTTAACATAATTATTTAAAAAAGTTAGTATATTGAAAACAAGGATACAAAATTATCTTGCCCTGACTTTCCAACGAGGATGTAGTAAGATAAAGAAACCGTCATTTTATCAGTTGCAAGTTGCAACCACCGAAAGGGCCCCTCTAATTCAAGATAATTAGGATTTGGGCGATGCGTATTTGCTATCTACAAATCCAGAAGATTTTTCTTCCTCGTCCCCTTCATAAAGATAGGGCGAGTCAGAGAGAGATTACAAAGAAAAGCATATGAGCTTTTGATATATACTTGAGTAATTCACATTGCTTTCCTAAAAAGCTTTATATGTAAATATTAAATATCATGATCACAGTCCAATACCCACTACTTCCAAATGGCAATTGTTAATTGATTGATCATGCCCACGTTATGGTAGTTTTTCCCAATTTAAAATGGTTCACACACTGTTTTTATTTGAGATAATTACTTACAATTATGTCAATTCCGCTTAAAATTTATGAGTTAGTTTATAATAGATCAAATAAAAAAGATGGTTATATATTATAGCCTGGAAAATTCAACCATGTAAATAAATAGCTAGACAATCCAATGGGGTGGACCGAAAGCCCTAGATCGATAGGACTGGCCAAAAAATTGAGTGGATTGATAGATTGACAAAAAAAAAATATATCTCGAAGAGTTACTTATTAGTTATTATGTAAGTCGAGAATAAAATGACACTATTTTTGTGTATATTTGTTTGTTATAAATATAGAACCGTTAGTATTAGGGTTGGGTATCCGGTTCGGTTAACCGAACCGAATTTTCGATGCCAAACCGATTAGCAACTCGGATACTAATCGATAATCGAAGCCGATCGGTTATTTGGTTAACCAAATAACCGATCGGTTAATCAATCGATTATTTGGTTAACAAATAACGAATTAATATAAAATTAAATAAATATATTCAGCTTTTTAAAATATACTCGAGTTTTTTAAATATTAATTATAAAATTAAATAAATATATATATATATTCAGTTTTTAAAATATTAATTATAAAATTAAATAAATATATTCAGTTTTTTAAAATATACTCAGTTTTTTAAAATATTAATTATAAAATTAAATAAATATATATATTTATATAATTATTTTCGGTTATCGGTATACCCGATAACCGAATGGATATACCGATAACCGAAATTTTTAAAATCACATACCAAATACCGAATCAGTATCCAATGATATCGGTTATTCGGTTAACCGATATCCATTGGTTCGGTTCGGTTATATAGATACCCAAATAACCAATACCAAATACCCACCCCTAGTTAGTATATATATAGAAGAATGATCAAATAGTATCTAAGTCTAAAGTAATAGGTAATACTCAATTTCATCTACTCATCTCATAGATCTTATGGTGGAATTTTTTTTGAATTTTTTAAACTTAATTTCGCTGATTTCACTATAGTAAGGGTATATTAGTAATTTGATTTGTTATCTGATTTTGAAAAACAAATAATGCATATAGTTGAACAGAATTTTGCATTTAAATGAATACAAAATACATATACAGTTGGACACAGACATGCATATTATTTTAAATACAATGTTATATTTTTTTGTATGTATTATTTGTGTTTTGTTGTGGCTCTCCCCAAACCCAACGCCCGCGAATATCCCAACGCTCGCGAACTCCCCTATCCAGGGTCCGCTGGGTGCCTTCCCATTTTGCCCCTGAAAGGAAAATGGGTTGTCACATGTTAAATTTTGATGCGTCCACGTATTCAAAATGTGTAATCTAGATTGAGTACATCATACTACTTGAGGACTAGATACTATGAGAACATATAGGGGTTGGTTATCGAGGAAATTACCTCTTAAATAAGAATTAAGAACCAATAACCACCGTTAGATTGAATAAGATCGGACGACTTATAATTATTTAATGAAAAAAATAGTTAAATCCATAAATTTTCGTTATTTGAATGTTTCACATTCAATTCTTCGTCATTCGTGTAATTCATGTTGTTGTTTATGTAATCATGTTCTTGTGCATGCTATCGTATTCCAATTAATTGTCATGTTCATGTAATTCATACTGTTTTGCATGTAATCGTAGTGATTGTGCATATAAGAACAATTATGTAAATGAATATATAAAATCCCTTAATTATAGGGTTAAACGGTTACCATTAAAATCTGAGGATAATAAATAATTTATAATTAATCTTGACCATTAGATTATAAAAAATGGATGGACCATTAGTTCTTGGTTTTTTAAAAAGCTGAGTTATCATTTAATCAATTCCTATATATATAGGGGATTGGTTATAGATGGAACTATCTTTTAAAAGATAGGACGATTTATAATTATTTAATAAAAATAGTTAAATCCTTAAATTTTTGTTCTTGAATATTTCATATTCAATTCTTCGTTAATTTAATCCTAATTTTTTACAGAAAACGATAACTAAAACTATGCCTAGATAATAAACTTCAGCTTGATTTTCCGACGTGAACATCAAAGCCGAAACACGAAGATATTTTGATGGAATTCAATTAGAAAATGACAAAATATTTATCAGGAATTCAATGGAGTCCGCATAAAATAATTAATTGGCTTTAGATTAGACGTATCTTACCGTATAAAAAAAGACCAAAAATCTTTTATACCCCAATTCAATATATTCGTACTAAATCTAACTCACTTCATAAAACACTATCAAATCTATCCATTTCAACTTTTAGACCAAACTACCCTTCAATTGAAAAGTCTTCATATATTACTTTACTACAACCAAACTACATTCATTAATTGAGATTAAACATGCATAACTATCAAACCCAACATGTTTCCGTATAATTATAAAAATCTTAAACTGAGTATCGACTTCATACCTTTTTTACTGTAATACTGCTAGGTCACGTTGCTTCGAGTCGTGGTATTTTTACGGGCTTTGAGCTCCCTCCGAGCTTTTACCAACCACACGATCGCAACCGATGGACTCATCACCTATGAAATCCTTCAGCAGTATACAACATAACCCTCGTCTGTTTCCAACCCGAGGTATCAGATACTTAGTTGATTCTATGGAAGAGAATTTCTACGAAATATACTGAATAGTTGGGCGAAAGCCCTAACTTTCATTGAGGAAATATACTATACTTGATACATAGGTGTATCTTCTTCTGACATGAGACTAACTTGTTTAGATACCTATGGTAGCCAAGTGCATTCTGCACATACAAAACTAAAAATTAAAAAGAAAAGAAAGACATGAGAAAATAAGAACTCAAGATAATACTATTTTAGAGGTTTATTTTTCTTGTTTTCAAGAGAGCTTGGATGATGTTCGATAATATGAGCTTCCTTCTTCTGTTCTTTATATAGAGATTTGATGCTCTCTATCCCTTGCTAAATTATTATCTCGAATCATTTTTCCCGTGACAACTTGCTTGCATGTGGACGTTGGGTCCTCTATCTCCTGCCGATACTTGAATTATGGTAGAGAATGTGAAATTCCTTCATCTTTACATGCTACTGGGCCATCTGCTTTTGATGATGGCTTTCTCATATACTCCACTATCTTTTACCTACTCTTTGTTTTGTTGTGGAAGAGTGGAGTCAGCACTTATTTCCCACTAACTTTTCTCTTAGTGAGAACCTTCCTGTTTATTTACCCACCCATGTCGTTTTCTTTTTGGTGGGTAATCTTCCACTTTTGAGTCACATGATTCTCTTTTCTTGGTCGACTATCCTAATTTTTTGAAGGTGCCCGAGGTGTCCTTTTCTGAAAAATTCGATGCTCCTCATGCTCTTCAGTCTGTAATTTCTTCTTGTCCTATTTTGGTAAGAAGCTCTTCCCGAACTCTGGTTTCTTCTGGTTTGGACAGTCTAAGCAAAATCTTGATGTCCAATGCCTAAAATAAGCCATATTACAGAATTTGCGGTGAGTTTCTTTGCTCAACGCGATGTTGTTTTCCTATAGCAATATCATTTTCTTCTCGAAGAAGTTCTCTGCGAAACTTGTTATCTTCCATGTCATAATATTTAACAGGAACATCCCATTCATTAAATACGGAAGATTTGATGGAAACTTGACTTTGTCTATCTCTGTGAGACAGATCCATAATCCCCATGCTCGACTTGTTGTAATATAGTCTTTAGAAAATGTGACGACCAATAAGACTTCTGATAATGAACCCTTGATGTTGTTTAAGGCTCTTGTGTCAGGTCATCAAAGCCTGATATAGTGAAATGCCTCATTGCTCTCTTTTCCAACTGGTTCAGGAGCATTGTTGAAGTATAGCTTCAAAACATCTCCTCGACTGAGTTCTGGGATATTTACCCATGAATCATACACATCTTTTTGGATCCATTTGGATAGACCCTTGATTTCGGTGAATGCCGGTGCAACAGTGTAGATTGGACTAATGCTCCAAAGTCGAAATATTGCTTGAAGTCTTATGGATTAGTTTCGGTTGACATCTAATGCCCCAGTAATAGGCCTACGGTTGATCTCTTCCTCTTTTATCCTAGAGGTGATGGGTTGACCTGATGATTCAGGTTGTGACACTTGACTATCATCTTCCTCGTGGGTCAGTAATTTTGAAGAATCCACCAACTTAGAGCTCATGCTAGGGGTACTTGAATCCCCTGCTACAGGTATACTACCCTGTATGGGAAAAGAATCATTTTTAGCAAAGCGCTGACAGCCTTGGAGCAGTGGCTGTTGTATTACAGAATGAAGCGAGCTAGAATTCTGCATACATACTCATATACAGTTTATGACATTAGTCACATCTTCATCTTGTAGTCTCCCTTCTTGTTGGGCATAAAGCACACACTTGTCCTTCACTCTGAAGCAATCCCAAGTTTTCTTTGAGTTGCCTTTGGGCTATTATGATAAAGTCAATCTCCTTTGGCTCCATCTTTTGTTAAGAAATCTGCAAGAACATTCTCGTGAGATTTCAGAACGATAATATCATAAATATAACATTGGCATTCAGTTTGCCATCTAAGTAATCTAACCTTTTCGGAATTACATTCAATCTTGTTTACAAAAAAAGCTTTAACCTGTGTGCTATCAACTTTTAAAGTAAATTCCTTTATAAGTAAGAATAAATGCAATTTTTTAAAGGCCTATCTAACTGCATAGAATTCCTTCTCTTTGATATGCAAGCACATAATATTCTCTTCACTGAAGAGGCCACTGCAATATATGCATGGTTCTTCTCCAAGTGGAGCGATCTTTGTGAGCACTGCTATCTACCAATAATCACTTGCATATGTGTACAGGACTAAGGGGTGTTTGGCTAAGCTTATTTTAGAGAGCTTATAAGCTCCAAGAGCTTACAAGATATTTCAAGAGCTCATAAGAGGTAATATCTCAAGAGTTTATATGTTGTTAAAGTGTTTGGATAATTGATCTAATAAGCTAGAGAAAGAATTGTGAGTTAAAGAGAGAAAATCATAGTTAGAGAGATAAAATTAATGAGTGGTGAAGTTTATAGTATATATGTAGGAAATAACGAATTATAATAAGGTTATTTTAGTAAATTCATGGTTGTTTATAAGCTTATGAAAAAATAAGTTGGGGTTGAGTAACTTACTTTTCGGGGAGCTTATAAGCTGTTGGAGCATATTTTCCTGACTTATAAGTTGTTTAGGAATTTATTTACCAAACACTGCGTGACTTATAAGTTTCTAAACAACTTATAAGTTGTTTTAAAGAGCTTATAAGCTCGCTAAACACCCTCTAAGTCATCTTAGTCCTTTGGTATTAAGATTTTTGGGAGAGTTTGCAAACCTCATTTAATTGTCTTATTTCTCTCGATGTTCCTCCGTCGGATAAAGGAACATTTTCTTTAGCAATGGGTTAAAGACTTTCCTTTGCTTTGCAAGGTCTTTGATGAACATCCCTGCAAAATTAACAACTTCCAAGAAGCTTTGAAGTTGTTTTTTCTCCTTGAGATCCTCTGGAAAGTTCTGCACATTCTGAACAATATGATCTTGCAGAATGATTCCCGTCTCGTCGATCTTAATACCCAAAAACTCGATTTTTTGGGTAGCAATGACTACTTTCTTCTCTAAAAGTACTAATCCTTCATTTTGACAGAGATATGAAAAAAATCTCCAAATGCCTTATATGTTCATCCATATTTTTTGATGTTATTAGGATATCATCAATATAGACAAACATAAATGAGAAATAATCTTTAAATATATTATCCATTTTTCTCTAAAATATTTAGGATGCATTGGTCAACCCCATAGACATCACATTTCAAATATAATGCCCTTGTAGAGTAGAGAAAGCTATGAACTTTTTTGCTCCCTTCCTTCATGCGAATTTGATAAAAACCTTATTTGCAATCAAACTTAGAGAAAACCCTTAGCATTCCTAATGCATTTGATAAGGTGTTCTCTATTAGAGATAAAATATTCGTGAAACTCCATATTGTCATTAATTCTTTTATAATTAATAATTACTCTACGTTTACCTCTTTTTCACCTCACCATGATTTCTTACCAAAATTTGGGAAAATTGTAAGGCGAGTTCTATGGTTCTATCAGCTTAAGATCAAGGTGTTCCTTGATTATCTGCCTCATATCCTTTTGATCGACGAGGTTCACCAGGATAGTCTGAATCTAACAAACTTTAATTCTTTGCTTGGCTTAAACTTCAGACTCATTTCGAATTGGTTCATGTTCCATCATGTCAAATGATACTTGTTGTAACAACGTGCAATTTTTCTTTTGACATCCTCCAGAGCAATTTGTACTCCTTCTCCAATATCCTGGTTGGATACTAGAGATGCCTTGAGGATTTGAATTTCCTCATCATCAAGATCATCGACCAATTCTGCAGCTCTGCAATGCCTCGTTGAACCGTCTTTGATCCTTCATCTTTAGGTATCGAAGTTTGCCTTTATCACCACACTTGCTACGAAATTTGATTGACATTTGTCGATTAAATACCACTTGTAGACGTTGAACAATGATCTTGTGGTCACAATTGGTTGTGAACACCAATCGTCTCATTTTATTGTCCTGCATAAACTTTTTAAACATCTGAAGGAAATTATTTCCAAACAGAATATCAGCTCCGGTATCATGGAAATAGATCGACGGAGTCTAAACCTTGTGCCAAGGTTTTCATCTGTCTTACTCATTTTCATAAGAGTTAAGATTTTCTTTGAAAAATCTCTTCCCACAATCTGTGGTAGATTTTTCTCCATTTCTGCTAGAAAAACTCATTTCTTTGCTATGTAGATTTCTGCACCTGAATCAATATAAATAGCGAAATACTCTGCTTTGTATTTCTCATATAACATCTCGATCGAGATGTATATTGAGAATGAACTCATCATTCAAACAATAATTTTTCTTGCTAATGGTCACCTCATGCCTTCTATTTTTTCCCATGGTTTACACATTTATCGAGGAAATTTCTTCCTAAGATTAGGCTTTCTCTGTGATTGTCATCTGAAAGCCTTCAATATCCAGGGTTCCTTCGTAGTTGTTGGACCCTAGATTCTTCAAGTAGTATAACACATTGTAAGGGAAATGGATTTCCTACTTTCTTTGTGTCAAATATTGTAACGACTCATTGCCTTCTGGACATTACAACTTGATCATAACTTTGATTGCTAGCGGTTGAACATCCTGGATATGTTTTCTTTCATACGATTGGGAAAAACTTCTTTTGTATGATTGAGTGATAAATTCATCCCCTTGAAATGATAACCTTGAGACTCTAATTTTTTTACTATCACCGTACTCCATTACCACTTTATCGTTCATCTGGATATTTGTTTCTCTTATATGTAGAATTTTCACCCTATCTGGGTAGCTTGCTTTAACCACCTTCTTGAAGATATCTGGTATCTTGATAAACTCTTTCCCCATATATAACTTCGTATGGTGTGACTTTGAAAGGGCATTGTTTCAACTAAAAGTGTACTCTTAATTGACTCATAATCGAATGAGGTAATCGTAGAGGGAAAGTTAACCCAAGTCGTCTCTCAAGAAAAACTGAACAGGGCTTATTGTTCGTGTCATACACAAAAAACGATAAATCCTAAACACTCTAATACCAAAGGGGGTTTTGGAACAAACGAGAATTGAAAAACGGAAAAGTAAATTTAAGTAAAAGCAATCCTAGCCAGGGGTTGTCAATCCCTAGTTGGAACAACAAAAATTGAAATACGAAAGAGTAAATATAAATAAAAGCAAACCTAGCTAGGGGTTGTCAATCTCTAATTGATACCTAAAGAAATCACGAATGCAGGTAGCTAAAAGCGTAGAATAAAACTAAAATAAATTCATCAAACGGAAAGCAATAAAATACGATAGAGAAAGATTCAACATAAAAATAAATTCCAACATCAAACTGCGTGAAACGTAAATTTTAGAATGAAAAGGAAAAGAAAGATAGTACCAATATGTAAAAGCAATAATATGAAATCAACTCTGAAACCGAATCCAAACGAGCTAACAATCTATGATGCATAAATTAAAAGGAACGAATGAAAGAAAAACGGAAGAAAATAGATTAGAAAAAGTACTCTGTCTCTCGTGTCTCTCTCTCCAAACTGGAATCTAATTCTTAAAATAAAACTCTGACCGCAGAAGTAAAAAAAAATGGATTAATCCTAACTCAGCGTGCACAACCTTTATATAAAACCAATTACTGAGTGTCGGTTGCACGCTGAGCGAGCACGGTGCGGAGCCTAAAACTTAGGCTGAGCGTCGATTGAGGGTGAGTGCTCGCTACTCGGTCTGTTCTGTTTTAAAGGTGAGCGCCGATTGGAGACGAACGCTCATTGATCGTGTGCTTCTGTCTCAAAGATGAGTACCGGCTCGAAGTGAGCGGGCGCTCGGAGGGCGAGCAGGCGCGTGGAGGTGAGCGGGCACGCGTGGAGGTGATCGAGCACGCGAGGCGTGAGCGCACACACGGAAGTGAGATGGCGCTCACTGGGGCGTGAGCGCGCGTGCAGGGGTGGAGATGGCGTTGTGCGTGAGCCATTGCGCGGGTGAACCGGTGCTTGGCCATGAGCACTGGATTGGTGCTGAACGCGTACGGAGGCCAGGTGAGCTAGCACTCAATGTGCCGAACGCGCGTGCGTGGAGGTTGCCAGCGTCGGCGCGCGACGGGCGATTGGGCGTACGTACGCAACTTTGAATAAATGCTCCGTTCGAACTTCGAATTTTGATCCATTTACACCTACGCACTCCTATCGAGATGCTATTAAATATATTATAACTCTTGGAAGATGCATTTCATCCTATTTAATGCTGTTTTTTCCACAAAATATCAAAACAAACCAAATAAGTCTGAATCGATAAATACTAATCAAAATGACGGCATAAATAGAACAAATCATGGGAAACAACATGTATAAGAATACTGATAAGCCTCATTTTTACATGATTTATAAGGCTATATTCGTTTCATTTCTAAGTGATAAGTGATCTTTTGAGTTGTCTTTTGATATATTTATGTTTACCTTGGAAGATATTATGCCGTGTGTATTTCATGTCATTTTAGCATAGGTTTTAATGTCAAAAAGTGGATCACGATAAAGAGGAATCAATAGCCCGATCGCGAGCTCATGCGCAAGAACTGCTTGAAAACGACGTTGAATATGATGAAATGGATTTGACAAGGATGGATTTACAAAGTTTCCTATGTTAAAGAGCATCTCGATAAGAGTCCTTAGGCGCAATCGGATCGCAATTCGGAGTCCGTACGAGAGAGAACGGAGCGAAACGGCAAAGTCGCGCACGCGCGAGCGCGTTCGGCGCTGCGCGCCGTCCGGCGCTGGGAACGTCCCAGCGCGCGTATGCAAGCAACCAGGCACCCGTCCGGCGCTGGGAACACCCCAGCGCCCGCTCTGCATCAATCCGACGCTTCGTCCGTATCCCCTCGTGTCCGTCCGATGATGCAGCATCAGTCCGACGCTTCGTACCTCGCGTCCGGCGCTTCGTCTATGTCCGGCGCTGGGTATCTCTCATCCTTCACTCCAGATGACGATCGCGACTGAAGCTCGCGAGACCAAGGCGCGAGGTTACACGGAATAGCGTTCGCGACAGATTCTCGCTATCATCTCGCGATTCAAGTCTCATGAGGCGAGACCCTAGTTAGTGTATAATTCAAATCAGTCGAGAAGGATTGGGAAATTGACGTGAAAAGGAGCTCACGATTTATTATAAATAGGAGATAGACTAATAGTTTGAAGAACACCATTCGAGCGTAACACAAATTCTTCTTTATTTTCTTTTGCAAGTTCTTTTCCTGCTTAATTTAGTTTAGCTTTTCTTTCAAGATTTTCATTCATTTTCATAGTTTAGTATTAGATTTTAATTTCTTACTCGATTCAAGTCGCCATAATTGTTCTTCGTGGATTCCTACGGTTTTATTTATTTAATTCGGTTTATGTTATTTTTATTTATTTATTGTTTTGTTATTTTAATTATGCGTAGCTAAAGTTCGTATTGATCCTAGGTTTATACGCCTAACTAGATTTATTTAATTAATCTGTTGATACTTGATCGCTTAATTTTCTAACACTAAAAGGTGTAAGTATAAAAGTAAGCATCGTATCCATGTGGATTGTAACGCGAAAACACGTAAGCTAACTCAACGATGATTCATCATTATCCAAGCAACAAATATGGTTTGGTAAGATTTTGGGGCTTGAATTCAACCAAAGCAAAGGTAACAAAGCAGTAAAGTAAAATAAAGCAATAAACACTCGGATGTTAAAAGCAGAGAAGGACGACTAACCCTAGGGATGCATTAATCCTATCCACAACGTATGTTTATCCTGCTCCTATTAACCAATTTTAATCCGCATAAGATGGAAGATCACATATATAACCGACAATTTCATTACGACTAAAGCGGTCAGAGATTACTAGTTTTCCCATATCATTACGTCTCTAGGTGAAAACAAGCAACTCCAAACGGACCACAAAGAATATGCTTCCTACGAATATCCTATCTCACCACTCAAGAGGCTCATTCGTATCATGCATTCGATATCGATTGACAATTAACACAATTACGTAATTAACCGACAACTAAATATGCATCAAGATTGATCGAAATCAACACATATAAATAAGCACAATCGAATCATGAATCAATGCCGGACGGTAAATAGCGATAATGAGAATCACAACATATAGGATCGAATCATGCAAACCCACAGATTAGAACGAAAAACTAGCCGGACATAATAAACGGAATAAAATACGATTTAACCATAAAACGGAAATTAAATATATAAAACCGTGATGAAGCATTGGATGAACAATCATTGGCTTGAATCCCAACCTCAATAAAACGGAAAATTGCAAAGATTGTCCTGACGAAACGTTCGGATCGAGACAAAACGTAAAACAAATGAAGAACAATGCGTAAAACAACTCTAGAATGAAAATATATGGAAGCTAAAGCTAAAACTCGAAAACTTATGAAAACCGAGAGAAAGAGGCTCGAATCGTATGGCGAAGTTGAGGCGCGGTGTTGCCATATATGTGCACACCCCAAACCCTAATTTGTCTTCACCGCTCGGTCTCATGAGCACTCCTCATGATCGCTAGGTGCGGTCATGAGGTAAGTCTCAAGGCTCCTCTCGCCGCATGATCGCCTCTTGAGCCCGCATGGTACCGCGACCGTGATAGCGGTCGCTAGAAATTTGAACCGGTCATGAAATCGCCCAGGTGGTTTTTCTACCGGGCTTCGTGGCACGAGGTCGCGGTCGCGCGGCGTCTGGGTTCTCGCGGGTTGCTGGCGGCCAGCCTAGCGACCGCTAGGTTGGTCGCTAGAAAAAGCCGAGTGTATATTGGCTCGTGCGTCGTTCCTTGCTTCGATTTTCAACATATGGACCTACATAACACCAAAAGAACACCCAAGAGCAATATCTTCTAGAAATAGATAAAACATTAAGAATCGATACGAACGCAGCATTAAACGAGCTAAACTCATCTTCAAATATCAACTATAAACGTGTAAAATGCGCGCTTATCAAACCCCAAACTTAAATCATTGTTTGTCCTCAAACAAAACCAAAACAGAAAGACACAACGAAAAGATCAACGGCGTAGCAAAGATGATAACCATTCTAGGCCTCGTAAACATATCAACGCTCAAAACATTAGTGCACATGACGACGTTAGTCCACTCAACACAAACAACAATTGACGGCAAAACTCATTTAATTCAACCTCACAACGGCATGTGTGTAAAATTTAGGATACACTCAACTCATAAAGAAATGTGGGACGTGTATACACTCGGCGATCAATGCAATGCAACATCTTACCATAGGCTTGCCGTTTCAATATCTCCACCACGTCATTGTGTTCAAATTAGGATCAAAGAGGTCTTTTCATAGGTTGTAATGTAGGCACATTGGTTAAGGTAGGATAAAATATGGCTAAGTGACTCAAGAATATTCCAAGCACCCCATTTATACTTTTCGACACATATGGACTTTGTCCATTTTCCTCTTCTTTCCCAGCGTGCTAAATCGGCGTTTAATGCCACAGAAGGTACCTATACTTTGATTAAAGACCCTTTATGCTCAACACTCATAGTGAACTTAACATTTTTCTTTTCTTTTCTTTTCTAGAGCTTATAGGGTTTATCTTTTACAACAAAGGTACTATTCTTCACCACGATGTATTTTTCTACGAAACTTTTCTCATCATAACTACATCAAAATTTCAACCCTTTTGATTCCCATATCCATCCTCACCTCCTATCATCCGGTTAATCGAAAGAAAAGTCTAATAAAGGCTCAAAGAAGGCGACAAATGGTATATATCATCGGGTTAGTGTTTGGGTGAATAAGTGGTTAACAACGATGGCCTTTTATCCTTTCAAATTGAAACACATATCATAGGTCTATACGTAAACACGGCAAGTTCTAGAAGATAATCACATGCACGATATCACACACCAATGTAAATCAGATCAAGATATGTATACTGAAGCTCAAGTCTCACAGTGATAAGCAATTGGTGAAAAACAACAAGCTAAGCCATCTCACGTCATTCATGCGTCATTTTCTAACATATCATGCGCACTATCATTAAATTTCACCAAAATTTCTATAGTCATTGGCCACATGGATTAACACACTTCACTTAACTCGTTGATCGACAACGAAAACGAAAAACAAAACAAAAACACGACAAAAGACCCCAAAGCATAACAACTAAACCATAAAGCATAGAAGTATAAGCAGATTCTCAACCAACCAAACTCGTCTACCCCCAAACTTATTGTGAACATGTGGAAATAAGGTTTGCGAAAAAAAGTAGTTGGGAGAGATAACTTACTGAATGTCACATACTCGGTGGCGGATAAAATCCGCCATCGATTCCATTCTTGCATCATCTCCATCATCTTACGTTGTTGCTCGAGATGTGCACATTGTTGGGTGTAGATGGCTTGTCTTTGCTCCATAATCGAGGTCGGGTTCCGTCAATAAGGTTGAGATGACCATCTATTTGATCTAATCGATCATAAATCCCGAATTGCGCCTCGAGCGGGTGGCGGGTGCAATATGCCGCTGCCTCAGAGCCACCGGGCTCGGCTTGCTCCTCGTGCGTTGCTCGCCTCAACCTCACCTTGCGCGTTCACGCTGCGTCCATGCATAGTGTGTCGAGGAGCTCATATTCCAGCTTGGCATCCATGATAAAGTATCGGCTTATCTTGGTGAGCTCGGGATTGGGTAGGCGGAAGGCGATTGGCGTTTGATCATATAATGACCACAAGTAACGTCGGGGGTGCCTCTTGAGAACGTACGGGCGTATAGGCACGGCTTGTCGAGGAAGATGTCGTGAGAGATCGGACTCTCTCGAATCGTAATCCCGAAAAAAATCAGCAATGGGGTAACGAATCCCTATGCATATCTTGAATTACCCAAACCGTGATTGCATGTGGAAGTCTTGAGCAAGGAACATGCCGGCATGCATCTTACGGTTGAACATAGCTCCAATCGGTATGCTCATATCTTGTGAGAGGGCGGTGCGGTGTTGAACGGCCATGTAAGGTGAGCGTGAGGCGGTGGAAGTAACGGACCTGGATTCGTGTCGAGCTAGCCTTCGATCTCGAGGCATCATAGTATGGGTGTGCTCGAGTGCAGAGTCCATGATCTTTGGCCAAATGCTCGGACCGTGTACTCGGCGTCCCTATGTAGTTTCCCTCGGATCTCCATTGATGATTCCATTAAGTTCGTCCACGAGAGTTGGACGGGGCTCGTTGTCATTTGGAACATGATGTAGTCCGACATTCCGTTTGTCTTGTGGACATGGAGAGTCGACAGAATTGAGTGTCGGGATCGGTATGTAAGATAATTGGCGTGATAAGCGAGTACGGCCGGACCTCTCGGCCAACCACGTCACATCATTGGTTATACCCATCTCTTGACACGTGTTGAGGCACATGAAATGTGAATGCCTATGCCGTAATCTCACCTGTCGATCCTAACGGCTCGACGAGTCACTCGGCGATCGACTCCAAAATTTTCGGGATCGAATTCATCTTGTGGTGCCATGCGTGGCTCGTCGTGAGGCACGTCATGATACTCATCGTGTAGCTCGTCGTGGAGCTCGTCTTGTGTCTCGTCGTGGGAAGTGGAGACAATGCTCTTGCCACGCGCTTGTGACCGTGAGTACGCGGCATATTGTACCTAAAAGAATTTCAAAGTTAGCCGTGTATGAATGAAACAAATCAAAACAACGTCAACCCAAAATGCTCAATATAGGTCCCCAAACTTCAACTTAGTAAATTATTTCCCCATATTGTCATATGATCTTGCAAGACAACACAAAATGGGTAAACACACACTGACCAAAAATTTGCAAAATTGGACGCTCGGCGAAAACTAGCAACCACACCTCGCGTCGCGATGGTGGTGTAACAAGGTCAGCGATCGACAGCTCAGCGAGTCTTGTGGCATAGCGCCAGAACGCTGCAGCGCCCGTGGCATGAATCACGGTCGCACGAGCGCGTAGCGTTGAATTTTTCAAACGTATTTCTCAAATTATTAACTCAAATCAACAATGTAGGCACATTAGGCTAACAATATCGTGTATAAACGTTAATAAACCTATCATTGGACAAATCGTGCTCAAACACCAAACAAATCTAACAAAATAAGCCCTAGTCTCTCAAATTTAATTAAACCCACTTCAATAGGATAAATGGAACTAATCCTTCCAAATCATGCTCAATAAATGTAAACCCATGAAGAATGAAACAAATATAGCATACCTTGAGTGGATTTGATGGACAAATCAAGAAAATTGGGAAGAGAGGTGCTTTGGGTGCTCGAGGGGTTTGGTGGTACGCTTTTTCGAAAAAAGCGTGTGTGTGTGTGTGGTTACAAGTTTGGGGTAAAATAAGTGGTTAAAGCGGGTCGCGCGGCGCGAGTCGGGGCGATGGTCGCGGACGGATCTCATGGTCGAGCTCGCGATCGCGAGCTTGGTCACGAGCTCATCGCTTCGAGAAAAGAATGTTCGCCCAAATTCTCGCGACCACACACGATTCGCTAGGGTGGTCGCTAGTACTTTTTTTTTTTTAAAGAAAGCTATTAAAACTTTGGGATCTAACAAAAACAATGAGATACGACACAAACAAGGAAAAAATGCAGACAAACACAAAAACGAAAACAAAACAAAAGCGCAGAAAGCATTGGGTTACCTCCCAACCATTGCTAGAATTATCGTCGCTAGCTCGACTGGTACCTCTTATCATGGTTCGTTGAGCTTGGTAACCTTGACTTCGGTTGAAGTGTGACTTGAAGTAGGATTTGAAGTCTTGGCCGTTCACTTTAAAAATGTTGCCCCGAGTCTGGGAGTTCGTAACTCCCATTTGCAAGTGCTGCGATTAAGCGGTATATGGCCCCACCATCTTGACTTGAGCTTTCCGGGAATAGGCGAGTCGAGCATTGTATAGCAAGACTTCATTACCCGCGAAAATCCTTTAGCGCGAATGTGGAGATCGTGGAATTTACGAGCTCTTTCCTTGTATATCCGAGAATTCTGAAAGCTTCATTCCTCCACCGTCAAGCTCCAACAGTTAGTCACTTCTCATCACCGGCCTCCTGAAATCCATGTTGATTCTCCTCGTGGCCCAATATGCTTTGTGCTCCAATTCAACGGTAAATGGCGGGATTTACCAAATACCATTTGATATGGAGATAGCCCGATGGGAGCTTTATGCACGATCCGGTAAGCCCAAAGAGCATCATCCAACCGGCCCAATCTCGTGCCGATCAACCGATTTCTCTAAAATCGCTGATCTCTCGGTTGGTGAGCTCGGCTTGCCCGTTTGCTTGTGGATGGTAGGGAGGTGACTCGATGCTTCACACCATATTTGGCTGAACGTTGCCTAGCCACTTATTATTAAACGCGATCCCCATCACCGATCAAAGCCCGGGACTCCAAATCGAGTCGAGAATGTTCTTGTGAAGGAACTTGATCACTACCTGGAGTCGTTCATGGCGGTGGGAATCGCCCACCCAACGGGAAACATATTCCACAAGAAGAATATCGTGTAACCACAAGACATGGGAGCGGACCCGTGAAGTCGATCCCATCGTCAAATAGTTCCACCTCCATGATGGTTTTACGTGGCATCTCGTCTTTCTTAGTGACATTCCCACTCTTTGACAGCGATCAAAACTCTTGATAAAGGATTGGCAATCTTTGAAGATCGAAGGCGAAAAGAATCCTTTGTGGCAAATCTTTGCACTGTCTTGCTTCTTTGCAAAATGGCCTCCGATCAACGAACTATGGCACTCGTGGATTATGTTCTCCATTCTCCTTGGGAACGCAGCGACATATCATACCATCGGCACATCGGCGGTAGAGATGAGGATCGTCCCAATAATAGAACTTAACATCGTGGAAACTTCTTTTCAAATGACCTTTGCGATGGAGGTAGAACTCCAATCACCAGTAATTTTCAAAATCAGCATACCATGGTGTGCGATCGATGGCCTTCAAGATGTGCTCGTGCAGGAAGTTCTCCTTTATGCCAATCTTCCTATCCTCTCCTTGTTCGGCTTCTCCAATCGCGACAAGTGGTCGGCTACCACATTTTAAAGCAGCCCTTTCTATCTTTAATCTCCATGTCGAACTCTTGAAGCGAGATCCATCTCACGATGCAGGCTTTGAATCTTTCTTGGCGAATAGATGACGAATGGCGGCATGGTCGGTGTGTGCGATGGTGTGGGTGCCCACCAAATAAGGTCTAAACTTATCAAAAGCATAGACCACGACAAGTAATTCCTTCTCCGTGGTGGTGTAGTTCATTTGGCGGTCGAGTCTTACTTGCATAATAGATGACTCGGAAAAGCTTGTCGTTTACCCTTAATCTGACCTGACGCCCAATCACTCGCATCACACATCGGCTCGAATGGTTGACTCAATCGGGTGAGACAAAAGCTGAGTCGAGATCGGGGCTAACTTCAATTTCTCGAGCAGCCTCAAACACTCATTTGTGAACACGAACTTCATATCTTTCTCGAGCAATCCACACAATGGTTTCGTGATCGCGAGAAATCCTTGATGAACCTTCTATAAAAACCCGCATGCCGAGAAAACTCCTCAGATTTGACATTTGTAGGCGGAGGTAGTTTCTCGATAGCTACTATCTTTGCTCGATCCACTTCCAAACCTTTGGCGAGACTTTGTGACCAAGCACGATACCTTCCTTCACCATGAAATGGCACCTCCCAATTGAGAACAAGATTAGTCTCCTCACGCGCTGCGGCACTTGTGACAAATTATGGAGACAATGGTGAATGAAGAGCGAAACACGGAAAAGTCGTCCATAAAGACTTCCATAATATTCTCGATCAACCCATGGAAGATGGACATCATGCGCTTTGGAGCGTGGTTCGGGCATTGCACAATCAAGCGGCATTCGCCTATAGGCGAAAACTCCATCTGGACAAATGGCGCCGTCTTGTGCTGATCTTGGGCGATGGCAATCTGATTGTACCGAATATCCATCGAGAAAATAGTAGAACTCATACCCGCTAGTGCATCCAACATCCCGATCAATAAAGGGCAAGGAAAATGGTCTTTCCTCGTGGCGTGTTCGAGAGCACGATAGTCGATGCAAACTTCGTCATCTGTTCTGAGTCTTGTTTCCACAAGCTCGTTTGTCTCATCTCGATCACCGTGATACCACTTTCTTGGATACCACTTGAGTAGGGCTAACCCCCATTTGTCGGATATGGCGTAGATCATGCCTGCATCTAAAACTTCAACACTTCTTTTACGGCGACCTCTTGCATTGCGGATTCAATGGCGTTGAGGTTACACCTTTGGCTTGTATTCATTCTCCAGCGGGATCCGGTGCGTATGCAAATCGGGGGCGACCCTTGATATCGAAATCATCCACCCAATCGCGAGACTTGTATGCTCCGGCACAACCATCGGTTCATGTCTCGCCATACATCCAAAGCCGAAGATATTATCACGGGCATGTCTCCTCGTCGCCTAAGAATGCATCACGAAGGTGGTCCGCAGCTCTTTCAATTCAATCTTGGGTGTAGTCTCTTCCTTCTTCACCATGGCGTCCTCTCCTCCAATCGGCCCTCGCGTCTAAATAAGGCTTGCTCTCGGGGAGGCCTTGACTTCATCGATGGACTCAAGATACTCTAAAATCTCATCACCACGCCTCGTCAAGGTGCGGGTGAGAAAATCGAGTTCGCATACAAAACTCCACGGATCAGTTGATTGAAAGTGAGGCGACGGCTTGCTCTATAACTTCGACAATCTTCCATGGTCTTCTCATCAGTGCAACTTCATAGCATCATATATAGAATTTTCATCTCCTAAATCGTTGACTCACGAAGGTGAGATCTCCATCTTGCACGTCTATCGATTGCTCTGCCCGGTAGCTAGGAATGGTGGCTTGAGAATAAAGGTGTATTCCCGTCCTGCGGCATATCGAGAACAACGAAATCAGTTTGGGAAGATGAAATCTCGAACTTTCAAACACGTCCTCCACTATCCTTCGGATAAGTCATGATGTGTACGCCATCCGAAGAGCTATGGTGGTGAAACGATCTCCCAATCTCAATCTGTTAAAAATGGACAACGGCATCAGTTGATGCTTGCCCCCAAATCACGAACGCGGAGATGTACGTCCTCAGATGACACATGCTATGGTGGGCTGCACGGATCTTTTCCGCGCGGCAACTTCTTTTGCGATACAACCTTGCACTCTTGAGACAATTTATCGTCTCGAATTTCCCAACTTCTTTTTATTGTAGCGGCATCCTTGAAAATTTCCGTAACTTGGCGTATCTCGAAGTGCATCAAGTAAAGGAATATTGATGTGCACCTTTTGAAACATCTCCATGAACTGGTTAACTTCTCATCGTGCGTTGAAGCAGCTTGGAAAGCGAATTGGTGGCACGTCGTGGAAATTTCCTCATAGCTTGTTCTTCGCGATCAGCCTCGCGACCGCGTGGTGATCGCTAGAGCAATGAACACCATCTTCGCCGTCTTGTCTTGGCGGGCGCGCTTTCTCGGCGCTAGGTGTGCGTCTGAAGCTTACATGCGATTTTTGGCGGCGGCGAAATTTCTAGACGACCGCTGGTCGCTCGCTAGGCCTCTCGACGACTTTTGCGGGCGTGTTTTGACTTATTCGCATTGAGCGCTCGCGAACTCCTTCTTTGTATTCCTCGCGGCGGGCTCAGGTCGCAGATTCTCTCTCTCTTTGTCCGTTTCACCGTTCGTCTCCTCGTGACTTTGATAAGCTCGTCCACTCCTCAATTGAATGGCATTCTGATGATTTTTGGGTTTACCTCCGTATTACTCGGAAGTGGCCCGACTTGTGCTGCCCGTTACAGTTGTGCGGCTATCGACTTATTTTGATTCTCCATCATCTTCATGTGCTTTCCCATGCCGCGTCACAGTGGACTCCAAATGATTAATCTTACGCCGGTGTTGCTTATAAGCGAATTACGATTCGTTGCCGATTGTTGTTGCCTGTACAACCAGCGCTTTGCATCATGTCATCTAGACTCGGCTTCGTT
>JAODLM010000536.1:0-124280 GCA_036937905.1 Salvia rosmarinus
AGTATGTGTGTTTTCGACCACCCATGAAGGTTTGGCACCGGAAGTTATCGAAAACCGAACTTTTCATCGGTCTTTTAAAAGCATATCTTGTTTATAGTCTTTGTGTCCGTATTTTATTTCATGTCCATGGGTACCAAGTTTACAATTTGAGTCCGTTTGCAAAAGTTGCGCCGGTTTTTGCATTTTCGAAAAGGTATGCGCATAGCAGCAATGGACCGCTTTCCTATAAACAGGAGGCTGGGGCCTTCATTTTCAACGTTCATTTCTTCGTCTCCCTGTGTTTACTAAGAGCCGAACAGCCCGGTGCACGCTGGAAGCTACTGGAGGAGTAGGGGATCGAGCTTGGAGGCTCACTGGCGCGCTTATTGCGCTACCGCCGAGCCACC
Organism: Salvia rosmarinus; assembly: GCA_036937905.1. NCBI lineage: Eukaryota > Viridiplantae > Streptophyta > Magnoliopsida > Lamiales > Lamiaceae > Salvia > Salvia rosmarinus. The sequence goes on from JAODLM010000536.1 coordinate 387, forward strand.
ACCACCGATCAACCACCCCAGTGGCCCGCTTTTCTGTTTTTGTCATTTCTTGTTTTGATTCCGCCTTTAGTAGATTGTATAGCATAGAACTCGGGGATTCTAAAGGACGAGATGGCAAACGGCCTAGAGGCCGCCATTTCGGCCAAACCGCCGCCGCCCAAAAGCCGCCACTGCCGCCCTCTCGCCGCCGCTTGGTGGTCAACGGGCCACCTTTGCTACGGGTCCTTTAGGTTTCGAGTCCGCCATGCATTCTACTAAAGTACCGATTCCGCTTTTCGCTTTTTTCGCTTCGCATGCCGGATGTTTTCCGTTGCTTCGAAGTTTTCTAGCCAAGACATGCCCGTTATCCATTTTCAATGTCGCTTTTCATTCCATGTTCGTCGTTATGCATATTTTTATGTTTCATTTTCATGCATCGATTTTGGACGGTTTATCCTAGATCCGGCGATAGCATCGATTAAGCTTCTTCGCTAAGATTTGAGTCAACTTGCATGCATGCATATTTTGAAGGTAACCTATTATAGGTCTTGATGCCCTGAATATATTTCCTTTCCGCATCAAGTTGATTTGAAACCCGAGAAGGCCAAATGTGGGTTCAGAAAGTCGAAAACCCTAATTTTGCTACGATCGTCGTGCTCAATCACGTTGTTGCTTTGCTTTGTGGGAAGTGACCCCAAAAGTTGTTCCGCCTTGTTACTGTGCACCTACCAGCAGTGATCGCGAAGTCACCTGATCCGTAGATATCTCCTGCTAACGCTGGCCCTGCTCGTGTTCATTATATGCTTATTTTGAGTTATTTACTCGAGCATTTCAAAATAAAACATGTACATCGTGAAATGTTTTTGTGAAATTATTATCGCTTCTCCGATCCAAGATATGGTTCTATCATGGTCACAAGACGGATCTCTATTCGTGGGTTGATCACCATCTTGAGTATTGATCATAGCGGATAGACCCCGAACACGTGGTTATGGTTCTGAAAAGGATAGACCCTAAGTCCACACGGAAATGGTAATGAGGTGGTTATGGTTCGACGGGATTAACCTTCAAGTCCACACCGAGTTAGCCGGCCGGATACGCCCGGGCGTGGGCCGATCGGATATGTTTCGGGCCGAACGAATGCTTGACGGGTCAAGGGATACGCCCGAGCCGTGGTTCATGGTTCTATGACGGGAGTAATAAAGAATAACGGATCGTATCAAAAAAAATGAAAATCTATTTTGCTTACTTAGAAGTGGATTTACGCTTTTAAAACCTTCTAAGGTGCAGTGCTCTAAACACTGACCTCATGATTCTTTCGATTACGATAAAACCCCAAACCGAAAGGCGCTAGTGCTCACCCCAAACTCTTTTTCAAATCTTTTCGCTGCATTTTGGAGGGTCGGATCGGCACGCCGGCGCTGGAGTGGGCTCGGGTTCTTCATGCTATGCTTCCGCCGATGTCTGTGTTATATACGCATTTTGATATTGATGTATTCTCGTGTCCCTTATTTGCTTTCTCCGATTGGGAACAAGATTTATTATGTTATTCGCACGCGAGTCTCGATACGAGCATGCTACGTGGTCAACCGTCTAGTCGATGTGATGTAATGCTATTTTGCTTTCCTACATTACTTATAATAAACCAAGATCATGTTTTTCCGAGGTTATGATATCGATTATTATTCATAGGTGGATTGTTTGTGCACCCTCCCTTCGTGATATGTCCTAGTTATGCGAGAGACAGCCGATTTCATGGTCACATCTTCATCATCATGTTATATATGTATCCCCTTCTTCCCCGCTTCTAACCCCTCACCCCTAATCACACCCCGCATCCGTGCCTTCCTCGGAATCGGGCGCGATAACCTGCATCGTGAGCGTTGTTCTGGCGCTCGACATCTATTCTTTCTTATCTCGATACCAGCCGTATCGTGAGCAATGGTTCTCGGCTTCGATCTCTAGCTTTGTTATCCGATATCAAAGCGCTTTGTTTGCTTTATATCATGTGCGTTTGAAATTGAGTGTTTAGAACTTGTTCTTCTAAACTGCTCATCGTACATGACTACCCTCACCATCGTCATCCGCCCTTAAAAGGGGATGAGGTATGTGTTTATTTGCCGATGCTTTGTGGTTACGCGATGCTTGATGTGATCTTGGTTTCATGTGTTTTGGCACAGTAAGAGTTTACGTGATGTAAACGTGATGTGGATGTAGACGTGGTTGACGGTGATGTGGATGGGAAGTGATTGTTGACTGAGACGGAAAGCGACGCGTGTACGTGATATGGAAATCGTTTATATGATATGACGTGATTGATGGATCACGATGGTTGATGTAAGTCATGTGTTTACATAGCAATGTATTGTTGATTGAAAATCTTGTTTATTTGATAAACGAGTGCTTGTAAGTGAATCCAGTATTTGCTTACGTGATTATCATGATAAATATCGATATTGATATGGATATGTGTTGAAATGAATATGTGTATGAGACATGATTACCTGATGACCAGGCGGAAAAAGGAAACGCGAATATTTGTTGTTGTTTTATGGTGAACTAACATGTAGGTTTATGGATATTCAGCGGCCCGATAACGCTGGTCGAGATCTCATGAGAATGGACGAGCATATCCAGAATTGTGGAATGTACCCGAATATTCACGAGCCATTGGGAGTATTTCGGGAAGATTTGTCAAGTTATGGAGAAAGGTTCGAGCAGTGGAAAGTGTAGAACACGAGGCCTACTATCGGATGACCGAAAGGCTACCGACGGGATGGCGGCCGGGGCTTAGAAGTTAAGGATATGTGTTGTTCAGACGAGATCCTATCACGAGGCACCTTACCTCTGGACTTTCTGCGAGTTCGCCGCTCGAGTATGGAGACAAAGTGGATGCACCACCGAGGTATACCATCGGCGGAGGATGTGGTTGCGAGACACCCTCGAGGACCGATCCAGATCGATGATAGGGATGATGTTCCCAAGAGCCGTTGGGAGAACAACCATCAATCGTGCGATCGCCAAAGGCAACGAGATACACCAACCACTACACCTCCATCGACGATCCTCACTTTCGCACGGACCGGGAACGACTTTGAGGCGTGAACTTCGGGGACGAGAGATATTGTCCGTCCGGCGATGGCGCCAAGAAGCCTGTATCGTAATCTTCATGCCACCAAATCAGATCAGGTCGCATCCGTGGAGGAGACTCCGGAGGCGGAAGACCCGGATGAGAATGAGGAGGATAGCCGAGGACTCAGAGGACCCGGTGATCCGGATAGCCGATGACTCAGATGGTCGGGCATGTTGAGGAAGAGGCAAGCGCCGAGAGACAGGGGACTCGGCACGAACTTTCACCGACACTCAAAGCGATCAGGCACGCTTTGACGGGATCATACCCACGAGGAGGTTTGCTTCCATGCAGATCGCTTTACAGGCGGCATCAATTCAAGCCACGATTGGAAGGAAAGAGATATGAGGAAAGGCGTAATGGAACCGGCCGACGAGTGGGGAATAGTGGATGGATATGGAGGATAGAGATCTAGGTAGTCGGTGTATGCAGATACACGCAGAATCTCGCTAGAAGCATGGACAGAGCGGCATCTTTCGACAAAGGACCTGAGTCGATTCTTTGCTCATATCTCACCTTTTTGGTCGACATACCTTGATCTTGTATTTTACAATCCTTCATGGACACCGAATATTATCGATACTAACGCCGCTTATGATGGATGTTTATGTTTTGATGCTTATACGTGATATGAGCTATGCCATGATGATATATGATCTATGTGATGTGTGATGGTAATGTTATGTGAAATGCATAACGATGATATGTCGACATGATTGCATGATTATATGTGATCGCGTGATATGTGGTATATGTGATGATATGTGATATGGGTGATGATATATGTTGTGCGAAGATACCCTGCTATCTATGTGAAAGCGTTTCTAATGTTTCAAACGCCGCAGTAATGCCAAGAACAAGGAACCAGAGGAACAATAACGTGGAAGAAGCCCAGAACCACCTTTGGTTCAACGGCATGCGATCGAGAGTTTTCGTAGGCAGAATCCCCCTACGTTCGACGGTCTCGGCGAACCGATCGACGCTAAGAACTGGATACGATCCATCGAAAGGATCTTCGAATACATCGGGCGCAGGCAAGCGTAAAGTCGAATTTGCGCGATCTTTGACCAACCGATGAGGGCGATTTCGGTGGGAGTCCGTGAGGAGGACCCTAACACCAGGACAGTGGGCAAGGTATACGTGGGAAGATTTCAAGGAAGAACTCATGGAAAAATACGTGCCTGGCGTTTACAGGCAGAGAAGGCAAAACGAGTTCGGAATCTTCGCAACGAGAAGAAGACGGTCACCGAGCACGATCGCTTCGCTCAATCGTCCCGTCACGTTATGCTACGTGCACTGGAAACCTTGAAATTTGCCAGGCGAGATGTGTTCGAGAGAGGACTCGACCCGAGATCGAATTTCGCCGATCGCCGGAGATCCGACGATCGCGATCCTCGAACCGGCATTAAACATTGAGTCAATGTTGCCCCGTGAAAGAACGATGCCACGGACAGCCATCCGACGGAGGAAGAGGTAGAGGAAATGGGATGATCGGGGAAAGGCAATCGGTGTTCCAAGAGAACCGTGAGCGGTCCAAAGGATTCCAAGGAATCAAGGATTCAAGAGAGAAAGGCAACCTTGGGAAGGAATTTCCAACCCATGCGGCGGTGTGGAAAAACCTTGGTGCGTAAATGTCAAAGGAATCATTTCGTGAGAGGCGAGCAAGGTAGCACCGAAAGTGCTATCGTTGTAAGAAGTCCGGACATTACGCTCGAGATTGTCCGTTAGAAGGGCGGTGATCGGTAGCAGCCCGCCAAGAAGGCGATCCAGCATGCAGAGAGTAATCATGCTCATTCCGAGGACAAACAGCTGAAAGAGGAGGTCACCCTAGGCCCGAAACCAAAGGCCACATGAAGAAGCAAGAGTGTACGCCTTGAATCAGCAGCAGACGGCTCGAGCCCAGGAAATCTTACGGTATAATCCATATGAGTGATATACCCGTTTTCGCTTTGTTTGATACAAGAGCCTCACATTCTTCGTTTCGAGAATCGCGTGTGAGAGGTTGGGTTTGGTACTCAAGAAATCGCAGTACCACTCGAAATTAGCATCCCGTCGAGAAGTGCTAAAGGCAAAAGAGATTTGCGAGAACTGGAGGTAGAAATCGTGGAGCGTAAGGTCTTTGTCAATTTGCATGTCATCGGAATGGAAGATTTGATGTCATCTTTAACATGGATTGGTTGGAAAAGCACATGGCAACTATACGTTGTCTCGAGAGAAGTTGCTTTTCGAACAGCGAAGGAGTGGAAGTTTGTTTCCACGGCATAAGGATGGGTGTTTGCGTGCCGATGATCTCAAAGACCAAGGCGTGAGGATAATCAAGAAGGAAGTCGTCAAACTTTCTTGGTAAGTTTGACGGGGCACGATGAACAGCAAGCAAACAAAGAGAAGAGGAGCGATGGTGTGTGAATATCCTGACGTGTTTCCGAGGACTTGCCGGCCTACTGCGATAGACAAGTGGAATTCACTATTGATTTGGAACCGGGAGCGAGACAGTGTCAAAGGCACCATACGAATGGCACCCAAAGAATTGCAAGAATTGAAAAGGCGATTCGCGAGTCGTTGGATCTAGGTTTTATCCGACCTAAGCGTGTCGCCGTGGGAGGCGCTTGCTCGTTCGTCAAGAAGAAGGATGGGTCGACGCGGATGTGCATTGACTACGAGAGTGAATAAAGTCGACGATCAAGAACGTATATCCTCTTCAAGGATCGATGATCTTTTCGACCAGCCAGAAGGAGCAGTGTCTTCTCTAAGATCGATTTGAGGTCGCTACCATCGGTGAAGATCGGGAAGGAGGACGCTATGCAGTGCGTTGAGCGAGGTATGGGCACTACGAGTTCATCGTGATGCCGCTTGGTTTGACCAATGCCAAATAGCTTTCATGGATCGATGAATCGAGTTTTCCATCGATGATCTGGATAGTTTCGTCTTGGTTTTATCGATGATATTCTCATATATTCGAAGAATGCGAGTTGCATAGAGAATACCTCCGCATGCTCGGAAACGTTCTACGAGAGAGAGGTTGTATGCCAGTATAGCAAGTCACGAAGTTTTGGCTCAAAGAGTGATGTTCTCGGACATATCGCGTCGGAAGGAATCAAAGTCGACCAGTGAAGGTTGAAGCGATGTAAGTAATCGGAAGGTTCCGACTAATGCCAATGAGGTTCAAGCTTTCTAGGCTTGGCGGTGATATTATAGACGCTTTCATCGAAGGGTTTTCAAGTTGGCAAGGTCGATGGCGCAATGCTACCGAGAGGGATCAAGTTTTCATGGTCGAAGCTTGTGAAGCAAGTTTTGAGTTAAAGAAGCTAACAACCGCCCAGGTGTTAGCCGCGCCGAAGGAGCGATGGGTTTGTGGTCTACCGATGCATCCAAGCTTGGCTTAGGTTGCGTTCTTATGCGTAACGGAAGGTTATAGCTTCTGCTGTCTCGTCGTTGAAACCGCACGAGTTGAGCTACCCAACTCGCGATCCGAGTTAGCGGCGATCGTTCATGCGTTGAAGATTTGGAGCCTATCTCTATGGAGTTAAGTGTGAGATCTTCACGGATCACAAGAGCCTCAAGTATTTCTTTGAACAAAGAGTCGAACATGAGGCAAGGAGATGGCCGGAGTTGGTAAAGGATTATGATTGCTCCATCGGTTATCACCCGGGAAAGCCAATGTCGAAAGCGGATGCCCTCGATCATGAGTCGAGAGCGAAGTTGGGATATCTTCTTCGCAAGAGAAAGAGCTTATTCGAGATTTCGAAGCTCGACTGAAGTGATTCATCCGCGAATCGGTGCAGGATTCATCGCAGCTTTGACACCGAACCGGACTGAGAGAAGCCATCGTGAGTCTTGCAATGAGGAGACAACCGGAGAAGATGTGTTTGAAAGCAAGGCTAGAAGATAGAAAGGGTTCACGAAGCGAGAGACAACGCGCTACTATTCCGAGGAAGGTTATGTGCCACTCAATAGGAATTGAGAGATAAAATCATGAGTGAAGCTCATGAGGCACCGTCTGACTCGTCCAGAAGCACCAAATGTACTGAGACCTTAAGAGGAACTTTTGGTGGGAAAGGATGAAAAGGATGTAGCCGCTGTGGAACGATGTTTGGCTTGTCGCCAGTGAAAGCCGTACACCAACGTCCGTCAGATTGTTGCAACCGCTACCAATCCCGTGAGTGGAAATGGGATCATATCGGTACGGATTTTGTGGTGAGTTTTCCAAGGTCACGAAGGAAACACCGCTATATGGGTTGTCGTCGATAGACCGACGAATTCAGCTCATTTCTTACCGATTCGGACGACGACGGTTAGATAAGCTCGCTCGACTTTTACGTCGAGAAATCGTGCGGTTACGTGGTGTGCGGTATCGACATGTTAGATCGTGACCCGAGGTTCACGTCAAGGTTTTGAGAAGTCTCATAGGAAGCCGTGGGGACCAAGTCAATCTTAGTACAAATTCCATCCTCAAACGGACGGTCGGATCGGAGAGGACGATTCGAGTTTTGGAAGACATGTCATGAAAGCAATGCGTGGCCGATAGAGGAGAAATTGGGAAGAGATACTACCTTTGGTGGAGTTTGCTTATAACAATGTTATCGTGCCACCATAGGAATGGCTCCCGCGAAGCGTTGTGACGGAAGGAAGTGTCGATCGCCACTTTATCGGGACGGTGGGCGAGAGGAAGATGTTAGGACCGAGATGGTTCAGCAGAGGCGGTCGAGGTTATCGATCGATCAAGCGAAGGATCAGGCTAAGCTCAGATAGGCATAAGTCCCATGCGGACGAGCGTCGACGGATCTTCGCCCATGATCGGAGATCACGCTTTCCTTAAGGTTTTCCCGACAAGAGGTCGTTCGCTTTGGGAAACGAGGTGTTACTGACCGAGGTTCATTGGACCTTCGAAGTTCTTGAGAGAATAGGCCCGTTGCCTATGGTTAGCTTTGCCCTAGCATCGGAGATGTTCACGACGTGTTCACGCTTCTCACCGAGAAATACGTGTTCGACCCAAAACACGTGATCAAGCATGACCAGTGGTTCTTGCTCGGGATCCGAGTTACGAAGAAAGGCCGGGTGGCTTTTTGAACGAAGTCAAGGAATTGAGGAACAAGATTCCGTTGGTGAAGGTGTTGTGGAATCACCACGGAGAGGATGAAGCTTACATGGGAGTTGGAAGACAGTTCGGGCTCGATACCCGAGTTGTTTTCTCCACGTGTTTGAAATTTCGAGGACAAATTTTTCTAAGGAGGGAGGATGTAATACCCCGCCTTTTATGCTTCGCTTTGCATGGCACATTTTTCTGAAAAGGGTCAAAGGTTGACTTTTTATTTCGGTGATCGCGACCGTCACGAAACCTCGGCGTTGTGAAGAGTGTCTTATGACTAATTCATAGACACTAAGTATGTGTTTTCACCACCCATGAAGGTTTGGCACCGGGAAGTTATCGAAAACCGGACTTTTCATTGGTCTTTAAAAGCATATCTTGTTTATAGTCTTTGTGTCCGATATTTTATTTCGTGTCCATGGGTACCAAGTTTGCTAAATTTGGAGTCCGCTTGCAAAAGTTGGGTCGGTTTTGCATTTTCGAAAAGCGGTCATTAGCAATGCAGCAAATTGTGACCCGCTTCCTATAAATAGGAGGCTAGGGCCTTCATTTTCAACGCTCATTTCCTTCGCCTCTGTGTTTACTGGAAGAGCCGAGCAGCTCCTGTGCACGCTGAGTCACTGGAAGAGTGGGGATCGAGCCGGAGGCTCGGCCGGCGCCATTCATGGCTCTGCCGAGCCACCACCGCCGATCAACCACCCCTGTGCAGCCCGCTTTTCTGTTTTGTCCTTTTCTTGTTTTGATTCCGCCTTTTAGTAGATCCTATAGCATAGAACTCGGGATTCTAAAGGGACGAGGCGAAAACGGCCGAGGTCGCCATTTCGCCAAACCGCCGCCCAGCCCGCCACCGCCGCCTTGGCCGCCGTTTGGTGGTCAACGGGCCACCTTTTAGCTCACGGTCCTTTAGGTTTTGAGTTCGGCTATGCATTCTACCAAAGTACCGATTCCGATTTTACTTTTTCGTTTCCGCACGTCGATGTTTTCCGTTGCTTGAGTTTTCTAAAGGAAGTACATGCCCGTGTTATCCATTTTCAACGCCGCTTGTCATTCCATGTTCGTCGTTATGCATATTGCTTATGTTTCCATTTTCATGCATCGATTTTGGATGGTTTATCCTAGATCCGAGGATAGAATCGATTTTGCTTCTTCACGCTAAGATTTGAGTCAACTTGCATGCATGCATATTTTGAAGGTACCTATTATAGGTCTTGATGCCTGAATATATTTCCTTCGCATCAAGTTGATTTGAAAACCCGGAGAGTGCCAATGTGGGTTCGTAAAGTCGAAACCCTAATTTTGCTACGATCGTCGTTTGATCACGTTGTTGCTTTGCTTTGTGGAAGTGACCCCAAAAGTTGTTCTGCTTGTTGGTACCTACCAAGGCGATCGGTGAAGTCATCGGATCCGTAGATATCTCCTTGTTAACGTTTTCGTCTGCTCGTGTTGGGTTATATATGCTTATTTTGAGTTATTTACTCGATATTTCAAAATAAAACATGTACGCCAGAAATGTTTTTGTGAAATTATTATCGCTTCTCCGATCCAAGATATGGTTCTATCATGGTTGTGCACGGATCTCTATTCATGGGTTGATCACCATCTTGAGTATTGATCATAAGGATAGACCCCGAACACGTGGTTATGGTTCGAAGGGGATAGACCGGGAAGTCCACACGAAATGGTAATGAGGTGGTTATGGTTCGACGGGATTTGACCCTCAAGTCCACACCGAGTTAGCCAATGGATACGTTAAGGCGTGTGGCCGACCGGATATGTTCCGGCCGAATGAATGTTATGTGATGGGTCATGGATACGCCCGAGCCGTGGTTCATGGTTCTGATGGGAGTAACGTGAATAACGGATCGGTATCAAAAAAAAATGAAAATCTATTTTGCTTACTTAGAAGTGGATTTACGCTTTAAAACCTTCTAAGGTAAGTGCTCAAACACGGCCTCATGATTCTTTTGATTACGATAAAACCCAACCGAAAAGCGCTAGTGCTCACCCCAAACTCTTTTCAAATCTTTTCACGTATGGAGGAGGGCCGATGGCGCCGGCGGGGGGAGTCATGAAGTTCTTCATGCTATGCTTCTCGCGATGTTGTGTTATATACGTGCTTTGATATTGATGTATTCTTGTCCCTTATTTGCTTTCCGATTGGGAACAAGATTTATTATGTTATTCATTTGTGAGTCTCGATATGAGCATGCTACGTGGTTGACCGGTCTAGTCGATATGATGTAATGCTATTTTGCTTTCTGCATTACTTATAATAAACCAAGATCATGTTTTTCCGAGGTTATGATATCGATTATTATTCACATTGGTGGATTGTTTGTGCACCCCTCCCTTCGTGATATGTCCTAGTTATAGAGGAGATCTTTGCCGATTTCATGGTCACATCTTCTTATCATGTATGTTATATGTATCCCTTCTTCCCCTTTTTAACCCCACCCCTAATCACACCTCGCATCCGTGCTTTCCTGAATTGGGCGTGACAAATATGAGTTCCTCCACTTTGACCAATACGTCTCGATGATTCCTTCGGATGTACGTTGACCCGTCTCGCTAATTGAATAACCACTGTGTTGGCTTGTGGTTCCCACCTTTAATTCATTGAACATCGACAAGGGCATGACATTTATAGATGCCCCAAATCAAAGATGGCCCTTTCGATTCTTGTATTGCCTATTACGCAGGAATAAAAACATCCCCGGATCTCCACACTTCGGCAATTTTCATGGTAGGACATGATACATTCTCTCCCACTTGGAATTTTGCATCATCTTTGTATTTCACCTTCTCGCACAATTCTTTCATGAACTTTGCCCATTTTAGCATCGTGCCCAAAGCGATGATGAGCGGTATATTAATTTCCACCTTCTCAAACACGCGATACATCTCGCCATTTCTTCCTCTCTTCGCTCTCGCCAATCTGCTCGAGCGGGAGGTAAAACCTTAGGATTAGGTTTGACATAGGTTGGCTCAATGATTGCCTCTTCTTTTCTCGCTTTTCCTCGGGCGCTTCTCTTGATCATTGTCATCTCGACCATTGTGTTCGTGAGATCTTCCACTTGGTATGTCTGCGTCGTCCTTAGTCATGAAAACTTTCTCCGTAGTTTCTTCCCACTTAGGGCTACACATTCGATTGGGCTAACTCGTTTACCTCTACTTGAGGAGGTAAATTTCCTTGCTTCTTCTCAAGACGTGTTACGACGACCGTCAATTGGGAAACTTGGTTCCCAAGGCTCTGGAGGGCTCCCCTTGTCTCAACCTTGAATTTCTCGTTCTCTTGTTGAGCCTTCACATTTTCTCGTGCCATAGTGTGCACAAGTTCAGCCAACGATGGCCCACCGCTTTGGTCACGCTGATTGTTTCGTATGGTCGTTGTTGTCCCGCCTCCGCATCGTCATTGCTAGGTCCCGCCTTGCCGGTTGTTGACCACCTAAAGTTTTCGTGGTTCCTCCATCCCGGGTTGTAGGTCCGAGAGTTTGATCATACCTCATCCGTCAGACGCCCATTACCATTCGACCCACTGCATCGACTTCTTCTTCTTCAAACAAGGGGGCATTGATCCGTGTGATGTGTGTCAGCAAGCATATTTGGCAAACTTTAGCTTTCTTTTGCCTTGCCCCCTGGTCCCGTCCCGTGTTGGTTATGAACTTGTCGAACAGTTACGAGTTTATCCACTTGTCTCCACGGTTGAAGAAGTAGCGCGGTCGCTTCTAACTTCTCCTCCTTCGTCTCTATTTTCTTCGCCATCTCGCCCAGCGATCTAAAGGCCTCACTGGGAACTTTATTCAGAATGATCCTCCACAAGCTGCATTCACCCAAATTTTCTCTCGTTGCCTCAACCCGCCATGAAATATCGATCGCATCATGATCCGAATTTGATGTTGAGGGCATTTCGCCGCAATTGCTTAAACCTTCCCCAAGAATCATAAAAGGTCTCTCCGTGCCCATTTTGATGTCGCTTATCCTTTTCTCATGTTCAATACGGGCGGAAAGTACTTCTAGGAACTTCAGTGAAGTTGTGCCCACGTGGTCACACTTCCAACGGAAAGGTGTAGAGCCATTCTCTTGCCCCATCATGCGTAGAAGAGGAACGACACTAATCTCACATACTCTCCAAGGTTTTCATTGGCGCGGATAGTCCCACACGCCATCTCGAAATCTTGTAATGTTTTAGTGGATCCTCCCCCCGCATGTCACGTAATCGGGGAGGATTTGGATGAAGGAATGCTTCATCTCCCAAATGCCATTGATCGCGGGCAAAGTGATGCTCGTTGCCTCGTGTTCGATTGTTAGGAACACCATTTCCTTAATGTCCGCTCTACTTATGGTTGTTCACCCATCGTATTGCCCTCTGGGTTCTCTTACGATTAGCCGCCTCGCAGCTTGTCGTGCCCTCCGCATCGCCGCTTCCTCCGCCTTGCGTGCTTTTCGATCTCGTGATCGCACAAAAATCCTCCGCCTTCTCTCCTGAGGTTAGGTCGTAGCATACAATAAAGAAAGCAATATAAATTCAAGAAATAAAGATACTCTTGGAATCGCAACTCCCGACAAGCGGCGCCAATTCTCGACAGCGTCGTTTAGCGTTCAAAATAAATTTATAACCTATTGCCCATCACGGTAGCCGGCGATAAGTATAGGGTCGATCCCACGAGGAGTTGGTGTAGCAATCTCTAATGTCACGATGTCACTTAAAAGGGATGAGGGTGGTGTAATTATCTTGATCACTATAGATAAGACTAAAATAACTCAAAGCGAACTCAAAGGAATATCAAATAATAAGGCGAGTCCGCTTGGGCAACAACTTCAGAAGGCGATTAATACTCGGTCCTAGGTGCAAAGGTTTTCTACATGACATGCATCAACCAGTTATAAGAGACATACGTCGTGACCTCTTGTCACGCGTCCACGCCCACGACAGCACCCTCCAAGTCTATCGCTTTCTGTAAAGAAGGCAAGGACACCCTATGCAAACTATCTAACCCGTAATGCCCACGCACGAGGACACCTCGGTACATGCAAATCTGCGAGCAAATAAGTTATGATCTAGATGGACCCGGTATTAGCAAAGACAACAAGCTATGACTACTCCAACTCGCCCACACCATCAGTCTATTTGGGGTGCGGGACACCGACACCTTAATCCAATTATTACTTGCAACCCTCCTTACCCACTATGTTATTTGCAACTAACACACCGAGTTTGGTTAAGTTATATAATGCCCAGACCTAGTGCTTGGGAACACACGCATGCGAGATCGTAATGCCCTACTTAGACCTCTCGAGTTATATTAATCATGCTCCACTTAGTCACGCCCAAACCGTAATAAAGACTTAGCTAGACATAAAATAAATAAACATGCAACGATTAATTGAAACCATAATTAAACGGAACCAACTTACTATTAATTGAGCGAAATAGAAGCGGCGAGCCCAAAGTGCCGCCGGCAAAACATCTGAATAGCAAATAAAGTGTTTGCCCGGGCGGACTTAATGTATGTGGTCTTCTGGATGAATTTGATAATGAGAGTGAGAGTTGGAGCGGAAGAGGAGAGCGCGCAAGTCGCGCCTTCATCCATATATATAGGCTGTGGATATCGACGATGGTGTTGGTCCATGGGCTGGATAATCTGTAGGTTTTCCTTGTTAATCGGCGCTCTTCCCTTGCCGGACGGATCCGAGGTGATCTCCTCCGGTTTCATGAGATTCGGTGTCGTAGCATCCTTTCGGATTTAGCGAGATCGCCTGATCTCGCGTATCTTGCCCGATAGCTTCTCCTCCGCCTTCGCTGCCTCCTCCTTCTTGCAGGCTCGCCGCCTTCTTCACTCCGCTTGCCCATTAGACTACCCTTCCGGAGATTGAACATGCGGTGCAGCAGAAGAGGTCACGCCGTGAAGCGGAACGCTCTGGGGTTTGAAGCCCGGTGTGAGCTAAACTCCTTGTGCCCTCGAGGTGCATCGTATCTCTATTCATCCGCCATGCAAGTTCCACTCCTTCTTGCCCATTTACGCCCGCCTTGTCCCTGCAGACCAATGTGTCCTCCCGACACAAACACACACAAGAAAGACACAAAAGACTCGATCTAGACCTAGACAAGACACGTAAAAGAGCACAAAACTTGGGCTCACAAGAATTAAATATTTTCAAGTGGGAAGGCGATGTGGATTAGGATTATGATTTCTTTTAGTATTTTCATAAGTTTTATTTTATTTTCGTATTTTGTTTCCTCTTAGGATTATGATTTCTTTTAGTTTCCTATTAGCATTAGGATTTGTTTTAGACCTTTAAATATTTCATATGGTTGTATTTTGAGGTAATTGAATTATTATTTAGAATTTTAATAAAAAAAAATTTCATATAAAGAACGTTTGTCTTCTACGTTTATCATCCCGTGTCATTTGTTCTGCCAAAGCTATTAGAGGTTGTTGAAGAGATATTCGATGCCAGAAATAGAAGATGATGTGCAAGAAGAGTAGTCAGGAATGAAGCGAGGAGACAATAGAGTTGGCGTTGCTGTCTGGTTTGTTTATGGTGTGCTTGTTTGTGTTTTTGTCTAATCAGTTCACAGGAAGAGTAATGGGGAATACGATCATGAGACAATAGTGTTGGTAATGTTATTTGGCTTTTGTAAGTGAGCAAAACAAATTGGGGTTTAGCTTTCTCATATAAGGTGTGTGGTTCATTTGTGTTATAACGGATTAGGATTATTGCGCAATTAAGAAACAAACGTAAAGAAAACATAGATTTACGTGGTTTCCAAAAATGAATTGGCTACACGCAGTGTAAAAGGAGAACAAATTTTAATTAGGAGAATTAGGTTACTGATTACGGATCTCAAAAGCATATATATAGAACGAGAGAATATACCAAATAGGCTCAACGACTAATTCTGCGAGCGTGAGATAGATTCAAAGCATATCAACACACTGTGTGTTTCCTAACGTGTGTTTTTATGTCTAAAAATCAGTAGGTTATAAAAGTATGCAAATTTTTGCAGTTTGTTTTCTTGTTCCGTTGTGTAGTAATCTACACTCCATTCTTTTGAACCGTTGTGTAGTAATCTACACTCCATTCTTTTAGTTTCTGCAAAACGTTTTAGGTCTGACAAAGACTTGTAATAAAACTACAACGACAGGCTATTGAATATCTTTGGCAATTTAACAATTACCAACACAAGCAGAAACTCCCTTCAGTCCCAGAAATCCTCAAATTTTGCCAAAATAAAATAAAATTGTCTCATACTCATGATTGATTATTCCTATTTATGGGTTATTAAACTTTATTACCAAACCCCAATTAAGATAATTATAAATCATAATCATATATTGTTATAATCATTAAACATAATTAAACTAATTAGAAATCTTAATTACACATTATTAAACTTTAGTTAAATTAGTTATAACACTCTAACTGTTGATTACTAAAGCTTGATTTATGAATTATACAATTCCAGTTATGGATTACTAAATCATAATTAATTCCTATTTAACCCTGTCCATAATTAACATTAACTAACTTTCACCAATCAACGACCCACTGTCGATGGTGGTTTAGAAATATCTTTTTTCTCCCTCGATTTTTCAAGTAATTTGATTTGAATTTTACCTAGAGGGACACTGTGTAAACCACTTTTGGTGGGCATATTATTGTAAAATTATTTATATATCTACTGAATTATATATAAATATATATATAACCACTGAATTATTTATATATCTAGAGGGATATCTCACCAGAGAAACAATGAAGGCGGATCAATGGAATTCACAAAAATCGTGCTAACAAATGTTTAATTGGTAATAAATGAGAGATCGTGTTCAGAGCCAAATAAGACTTCGTGAGGGACTATTTAATTTTTTTTTCTTATATATT
Source organism: Salvia rosmarinus (assembly GCA_036937905.1). Classification (NCBI taxonomy): domain Eukaryota; kingdom Viridiplantae; phylum Streptophyta; class Magnoliopsida; order Lamiales; family Lamiaceae; genus Salvia; species Salvia rosmarinus. The sequence goes on from JAODLM010000536.1 coordinate 16,469, forward strand.
AAAATAGTAAGAAAGAAAGATCGAAACAACTCGACGAAGAAAGAAAATCACATAATTTTTTATCTTCAATCAACTTCACATTGTCTTCATCCAACACCAAAAAAGAATTTCACCAACCATCTTGGCCTTCCAAATCGAATAATGCAGCAACCAATTCCAATTCCAACTACGAATCCACTTCCATACCCCATTGCAACACTTTGCCAACTAAATCCATCTACAAATTCATCACTGTCTTCTTCGTCTTCTTCTTTTGGCTGCTTCCATTGCCCAATCCCCTCCTCTTTGCATTTCCTCATCAATGGAACTCCGCATAATCCCAAGTTTCCCATATACGAATCATTCTCAAATGTGGAGAATTGATTAGATTGTGGTATTTGCCCCACAAGATTATTCATTGAAAGGTTTAATTTCGAAAGAAATGTCAACCTTGTCAATGGACTTGGAATCTCTCCATCCAATCTGTTTGCTGACAAGTCTAGTGATTCAAGTTCACTCATATTTCCAAGAGATGAAGGTATACGTCCTATGAGATTATTGTGGGAAAGATTCAAGAATTTGAGATGCTTGAGATTTCCTAACACTGTTGGAATAGTCCCAGAAAATCTATTGGAGGATAAGTCAATCATTGTTAAGGCTGTCAATAGTCTCGTCATTGACTGATCCGAACCTTTTAAGGTGAGTGTCATCTCCACATCATAGAAAAATCCATCATATATTGTTACACTTTCCTTCACATCGATCATTGCCATGAAATTCTTGAAATATCTTTGAGGTAGAGATCCCACAAATGCATTTTCAGATACATCTAAAACTTGCAACTTAGGAAATGGAAGTTTGGTTTCTGAAGGCAGGGACATGCTACCATGAAAATTGTTAGACTTCAAGATTAAAACTCGAAGATTAGGAAGGGATTCCGTCCAAAAGGGGAAACTATCTTTTAAATTATTATTTCCAATGTTGAGGCACACTAGACTTTTGCAATTGGATAAGGATTTAGGTAAGGGTCCTTGTAGTTTATTACCTCTCAAATTGATGGACACAAGACTACACCCCTTACTAAATGTCGATGGAATGAGGCCACTAAATTGATTCCCGTTTAAATGAAACATGGTCAATGAATTGCTCAAGTTTCCAAAGCATTGTGGAATTGTTCCCTCCAAATTGTTCTTTGAGAGAAGAACAAATTTAAGGGATGTCAAGTTGCAGATGGAGGATGGAAGTTCCCCATTTAATTTGTTGGAATTGAACACTAAGTACTCCAGATGTGATAGATTCCCAAAGGTGGATGGTATTGGACCTGAAAGTTGGTACGAGACCTTCAACAAATTAGAAGAAAATGGCTAAAATATTTGCCTCAAGTTTGTGGAATTGTTCCTCCAAATTGTTTTAGTTGATTTAGAGAGAGTAAGAAATTCAAGAGATATATGTCAAGTTGTTCATGGAGGATAGAAGCTCACCATTTATATTGTTGGAAAAGAGATCTAATTGCACCAAATTTGATAGATACCTGAGGGTGGATGGTATTGGGCCTGAAAGTTGATAGTACACCTTTAACAAATTAGATGAAAAAGAACCAAATATTTTCTCCAAGATTCCAAAAGTTTGTGGAATTTTCCTTCCAAATTGTTTTAGAAAGATTAAACAAGTCAAGGAATTTATGTCAAATTGCAGGTGGAGGATGGAAGCTCACCATGTAAATTGTTAAAAGAGAGAACTAAGGATAACATGTTTGATAGATTTCCAACTGAGGATGGAATTGGACCTGAAAGTTGGTACGACACACACATAATTTATTCCTCTTAAGCAATCTATTGAAAAATATAAATTAGTAAACACATTGAACCATACCAGTCAAATTATTATCAGGGAGAAGTAAATACTTAAGAGATGTTAAGTAGCCAATTTCTGCAGGTATCTGCCCATCAAAAGAGTTGTCAGCGAGGTTCAAAACCTCAACCCGTGAACACTGGGACAGATTTGTCGGAATGGCGCCGCTCAGCTGGTTTTCATAGAGAAAAATCCGAGCAAGAAATGGAAGATTACTGCACATGTCTGCTGGAAGAGTTCCACTCAGTTCATAATTGCTTGCCAAAGAAATAGATCTCAGGGTAGATATGTTGAATATGGCTAATGGTATGGCACCCGATAAATGATTTAAGTCAAGTGTCAGATACTTTAGACTTACAAGTCTCCCTAACTCTGTTGGAATCTCTCCACTTAGAGAATTGGAAGATAAGTAAAGAGATTGTAGGTTTGTTAGGTTTGAGAAGGATATCGGGATAGAACCTGTGAAACTGTTACCGGGTAAATGCAAGTACTCTAATTTTGGTAACTGACCAAAGAATGGAGGGATGTCTCCGGTGAAGTTGTTGACCTCGAGAGATATGAACTTCAATCGGCGAAGGAGAGACAGCTCCTGAGGCAAAGTTCCACTGAAATGGTTGGTGGTGAGGTCGAGGGAGACGAGGAAGGAGAGGTGTCCGAGCTGCGGTGGAATGGTGCCGGAGAGATTCATGTAAGAGAGATCCAAGGCAGCTACTCTTTGGTGGCGCAAGCTGCAGGTGACGCCGATCCAGCTGCAGACTGAGAAGGATGAGTTGGTCCAATTTCTGGCAAGTAAACCAGAAGGGTCAGAGGTGATGTGTGCTTTGAGTGAGAGAAGTGCAGTTTGATCAGTTGCAAGGCTCGTAGATGGTTTGGCTACACAAGAAACCATTTCAATGGCTATGGTGAGGACTGCAAATGCAAGAATGTAATATAACTTTTTCTCCATGGCTAGCAAGTTTGTTTGTGGGTGTAATAATCATTAATTTAGGCAAATCTTATAAAGGAGAAAATTTGGAACTATTTGAAACGGTAGAAAAAGATAGAAACCAATAAATTAAAACAAGTCATGGATCTATTTGCAAAGTGGGCCGGATTTTAGTGTGAAAACAATTTTGGATCAATTTTGATTTTTCCCACGAACTTCAAAAATTGTCACAAAATACACAAACTTAATGATTTTAGTGATTTTACCACGATTTCAAATTTAAGTCAAATTAAATCTGACTTGACATCTCGAAAATTTATCATAGACAAAACGGTCAGTGATATAAACGACATCGTAGAGAGAGGATATCGATTGTTTTGATCCCAACTAGAACCAGACGATGAAACAAACGAGAAAACTTGATTTTTGTAATGAGGGTTGACGCGATGAATCCTTGAAATAAAAAAATCTGATTTATTTTGATGGAAAAATGATGTTTTATATTATCTCTTTACGATGTCGTTTATATCACTAACCGTTTAGTCTATAGTAATTTTTCGAGATGTCAAGTCAGATCTAATTTGACCTAAATTTGAAATCGTGGTAAAATCACAAAGTCATTAAGTTTGTGTATTTTACGATAATTTTTAAAGTTCGTGGAAAAAAACAAAATTAGCCCAACTAAGTGTATTTATGCGTCAATAATCCAATTTAGAATTGTGGAATATTTGAAAAGTTAGACCCAATTAGATCATTTGAGGAAAAGAGAAGAAAATGAAAGAGAGAAAAAAGATAAAGAAAAAGAACATTAAAGAAAATTGGAGTGAATAAAAATAGTTGAAAATACAGGGTGCCCTCGTTGAAGTTTTTCTTTTCAACACAGGCATGCTTTTACTATGATTCGTTTTCTTGCTCCAAAAAAAAAGATTCCTTTCCTATATTTCCTATGCTATAAACAAATTTGTAAATCTGAAATAACTTGGATTATGTAAATTGGAAAGGAAAATACTAAACTTACATAATATGTATACACATAATTAGACTTTTTTGTCATTTTACACATTTTCTTGAATTAAGATATTAATTATATTTTAATTGAATTTACAATTTACTTAATTGTTCATAGTGATAATTAATGAAAGGATATCGTAATCCGCACTTTGATTACTGTATAATGGAAGATTACATAGTGATAGTGTTTCCGTTTCTTCTAATTCAATGGAAGGCGATTGATAGGATCGCCCAACCACTGCGGCCAAGATCATGCCCAATACAAGTAACCACGACATCAAGCTCGGCTGGACAAGTTCGGTCCATGAAGACTCCTAAGGTCGGTGGGAACAGCAGAAGCTCAAACCATATCTAAAAGAATCCTAATTCAGTAGGGATAGGATCTCGAATCCTAGTTAGAGAAGACTTGGATTGAGACCCAGGTCGATACATTGTGTATAAATAGAGGCTAGATTAGACGAAAGATTCATTCACTCTCTTTGTAATCGCTTCTTACACTCTCAATACACATACTCTCTCTCTTGCCCCGTGGACGTAGATCTTATTCACAGATCGAACCACGTAAATCTTTGGTGTTCTTGCGCATTTATTTCCCTTACGAAATTAAGATCGATCACTGGCGCCGTCTGTGGGAAACGAAATTTTGTGTTTTCGATCAACCACCGTTTACAGGGAAATAATCATGACCGGTACACCGAAGCCGTCATCGGGACCGTCGCCGCAACAACAACGCGGCGGCGAAAGGAACGCCGAGCTCAACTCGGGAAGAGCCCAATCGGAGAAGAAACCCCGAAGGACATATCGAAAGTCTCGGCGAGCACGGACACCCGCCGCGGAGGCGGTTACCATAGCGAAGGAAATCGCAGCAATAATCGGGGAACATCCGGCTCCATAGTAAACCTTGACGACGGCGTCGATTTCTCGAAAAATAAGGAGCTTTCTCGGTACCTCGGTGAAGCACGAGGTCGACCACGTCTGAACAACGGAACGCGAAGCCTCGTCTAGATACGAGGCATCTGGCGAGGTCGGGGCCCAAACCGACCGCGCGAGGAAAGCAGCGCGGAGAGGGCGTCGTGATCGCCGCGAAGCCGGCCTCGATCGCCGAAATGAATCCATCCAGTGAACTCCGCCCGATCTCCGGGGACGAGCAGCGCAGAAAAGGCATCGTGGCCGCCGTGAAGTCGGTCAGAGTCACCTAAACGAAGTTCGATCGTCGAACTCGTCCCAATCTCCGGGAGGGCGGCCGATGGATACGGGAAGATAGTCACCCCGTTCTCAAATAGGATACTCAACACTTCTCTCCCGGATAAATACCGGGTACCAAGCATCGCCCCCTATGACGGGCTGAGGGATCCACAGAACTTCCTCTCGCAGTTCCAATACAACATGATCAACCAACGTCTCAGCTCAGTTCATATGTGTAAACTCTTCCCGGAGTTACTCGTCGACAACGCCCGCAGGTGGTTCGACAGTCTACCTACGGGAAGCATCGGCTCCTATCGCGACCTGATGGCAGCCTTCCATCGAAGGTTCTTCCAAAAGGCGGAGTCAAAAACGTCATCGGCACACCTCCTCACCATAAGGCAAAGCCGTAATGAGTCCATCAGTGACTTCATGACAAGGTTTAACAAGGAGTGTTTGAAGGTCAAAGACGTGAGCGACTGTTAGTCATCTCGGCCTTCCAAAACGGCATCTTGCCGGGGCCTTATACTTAGAGATCGTCAATACGAACCCCGTCTTGCAGTAGCAGTGGTACATAGCCAACCGGTTCGCCAAAGCGGACGAGGCGACAAGAGAAAGCGCGAACGCATAAGGACCCCGGAAGGAAGAAGAGGCGAAGGAAGGAAGATCGGAACCAAGGCGTGGCGCTTGGAAAGATTACATCGCCGATAAGGTCGAGGCTCGGTCATGCGACCCCTCTGAGCGACCTCAATACACCCCGCTGACAAAGCCGAGGGTGAAATCTCGCACTCCATATGAACTGTTCGAGAAGCCTCGACCGATGACAGGAGGAAGAGGTGCCGACCTATGGATAAATCTTGCTCATTCCATGAGGATTACGGCGCGATATCGAGGAGTGCAAAGAGCTCATGGGTGAAATAGAGATGCTAGTTCGTGACGGATCCTCAAGAAATACCGAGGACAGTCGCGCCAAGCCGACCAAAGTCGAAAAGAAGAAAAGCGAGAAGAGGAAATTGCGCCCTACAATAAAACGCAGCGCAACACCGACGAGGAAGGAGACGATAACCCCAATATGACGGGTGATCTCCACTATTACGGGGCTCCCAGTGGAGTCACGAAGTCCTCCCTCAAGGCCGATGCCCAAATCCTAAAACAGTGAACCTATCAACAAGAGGTTCGAGAAGGACGGCGATCACCTTCTCCGGGGCGACCCGTACTGCGATAGTACCCCACCGGATGCGTTGGTGATCCGTAGTAGTCGCAAATAAGTTGGTAAACGTTTACATTGACAACAAGCGTCGGTGAGCATCCTCTTCAAGGAATGCTTTGACAAGCTAGGAGTAGAAAGCACACCTCGCACAGCACCGCCACTCCAAGCTTCGTCCGGGAAGAGACGCGCCGGAAGGAATAATCGAGCTACCCGTCACGGTGGGAAAGCACCAACAACCTCGACCAAGGTGGTGCGGTTCTTACGTAGTGAAGGCCCACTCGCCGTATAACATCATACTAGGGCGAGATTGGTGAACGTCAGTAAAGCGGTATGCTCAACGTACCACTGACGATAAAGATACCCACCACGGGGAACAGCCGTGATCCGAGGTGATCGAGCAAGCCAAGGAATGTATGCAAGTCGCCTACGAGGTGCGGGACCTCGGTCCGGCACCACAGCATAGCAATTAAGGAAACCCGAGGAGTTGGGTCGGGAAGTACATCGCCACTCCCGGCGGTCGGTGGAAGAGGTCGCATTGTACAAAGATGAGCCATTGAAGGTCGTCCAGTTGGTTTCACCACGGCACTGAAGTGAGGATCGATCATCCAACTCTAAGGAATTTCGGACGTGTTTGCTTGGTCTCCTCGACATGACCGGAGTCTCGCCGAGTATCATCACTCATCGGCTCAACATCGACCGGACATAAAGTCGCCGATGAAGCAAAGAATCTTGTGCACCGAACGGAACCAAGTCATTCATGACGAGGTAAACCAACTATTAAAAGCCCGCATCTTGTTCGAGGTCAAATATCCGACACGGATAGCCAACCCGTGATGGTGAAGAAAGGAGGAGGGGGATGGCGAATGTGTATTGACTACACCGACCTCAACAAGCATTGCCCAAAGGATTGCTATCCCCTTCCCAACATTGACAAGAAGGTCGACGCGCTGGTCGGATACGAAGTCTTCAGTTTCTTGGACTTATACAAAGGGTATCACCAAGTCCTGATGGATGATGAAGACGCGGCCAAGACAGCCTTCATTACCGACTTCGGAGTCTTTGCGTATAAAAAGATGCCATTCGGCCTTAAAAATGCAGGGGCTACCTATCAAAGGATGGTGGACAAAATATTTCAACCCTACATAGGTCAGAATGTGGAGGTATACGTAGACGACATCGTCGTCAAAAGCAAGGAAGAAGCCGCATGTGTTTCCGACCTCCGGATCGTCCTCGGCCTTCTTCGGAAAATCAACCTAAAGCGAATCCCGTAGTGCATGTTTGCAGTCCGGTCTGGAAAGTTCTTAGGGTGTTGGGTTTCACAAGAAGGGCTAAAAGCAAACCCGTCCAAGGTCCAAACCATTTTGGAAATGAAGATGCCGAAGACCATCCATGACGTACACAAGCTGACAGGCTGCATAGCCGCACTAAGCCGCTTTCTTTCAAGAGCCATGGATAGCGGCTACCCTTCTTCAAGATACTCAAAAAGGCCCCGAAATTCTCATGGGATGAGGTACACAGGTCCGCCTTTGAAGACCTCAAGAGCTACCTCGCCAAGCTCCCCACTCTATCCGTCCCGAAAGAGGGAGAGGTCCTTTTCCTCTACCTCGCCGCCTCGGACGAATCCATAAGTGCAGTCCTGGTACGAGGAGAAGGACGTCAGCTCCCGGTGTATTTCATCGGCCGAGCACTAAAGGCCGGAAACGCAGGTATCGCCCTTGGAGAAGCTTGCCTTAGCATTAATAAACGCCGCGAGGAGACTACGTCCATACTTCCATGCACATCCCATACAAGTCCTCATCGACTACCCACTTCGCAAGTATTGACGGCACAAGCATCGTGGAGAATCGCGAAATGGGCAATCGAACTGGGCGAGCACGATATATCCTTCCGCCCGCCAGCCATCAAAGGTCAAGCCTAGCGGATTTCCTTGCCGAGGCTAACCGTCAAAAACCGAAGCCCACCGAGTCCGTGTCGACGATGCGAAGCCGAACCCATGGTTGAAACACCGAGGTCTTGGCAACTCACGTTGACGGGCTTCGGGAAAAAAATGGCGCGGAGCGGTATCTTACTCCTAGGCCGGACGACGAAGAGATCGCTACTCACTTCGGTTCACATTCAAAATACGAACAACGGTGGAGTATGAAGCACCGATCGCGGGGACTTCGCCTCGCTCAAAGTCTCGAGATACGAGCCGTGCAAGTTCACAACGACTCTCAAGTCGTCGTGAGCCAAATGTTGGGAAAATACGAGGCAAAAAACGTAATGAAGAAGTATCTTGAAAAAGTAAAAGCACATAACGGACTTTCTCACACTTCCAGATAGTTCGCATCCCAAGGGAGCAAAATAGCCGGTGACATCTTAAGTAAATTGGCCTCGTCATCAACGAGCCCGCCATGAAAGTCCAGCGAGTAAGCATAGACGATGCGAAGACGGAGCCGAGGTCAACGTAGTCTCGGATGAAGAACCCAATTGGATGACTCCCATTCGAGAGTACGGAGAAGGCGAACCGCCCACGACAAGTTGGAGGCTAGGAGGATCTGAACAAATCTATGCGATATACAATTGAGCGGGAGTCCTATCTGTAAAGTCATATCTCCAACCTCTTAAGGTGCTTGGGTCCGAACCGAGCTAATTACGTTCTACGAGAAATACACGAAGGTTCGTGCGGAAGCCACATCGGACCCCGAGCCTTGTCAAAGAAAGTCATGCGATGGGGATACTATTGGCCAACAATGTTCCAAGACTCGATGGACCTCGTAAAAAAGTGTCCGAAGTGTCAAATCCATGGGAACGTACCAAGGCTACCACAGACCGACCTCACCTCCGTACAGAGCCCTTGGCCGTTTATGCAATGGGGGATCGACATTGTGGGCCCCTTTTGTAAAGCACCAGGACAGCTCCAATTCTTAATTGTTGCGATCGACTACTTCACGAAGTGGGTGGAAGCCGAGCCTCGGCGAAAATCACAAGCAAGAACGCCCTCAACTTCGTATGGAAGAACATAGTGTGTCGCTTCGGCATCCCCCATATCCTCCTTTCGGATAACGGAACACAATTCACGGATAAGACATTCAAAGATTGGTGTCAAGAGCTTCGGATCCAACAAAAGTTCACCTCGGTGGCCCATCCTCAAGCAAATGGTCGACCGGTTACCAACATGACCATCGTAAAGGTCTAAAACTTCGTCTCGACCGAGCTAAAGGCCTCGGGTGGAAAATTTACCACAGTCTTATGGTCGTGCGAACAACACCTCGGACCTCGAGCGGAGAAACACCATACGCTTTGGTGTATGGAACCAAGCGATGATCCTGCAGAGATCGGAGTACCGAGTCCCGTACCATTGACTTCTGCGAAGCAAATGGGGAAAATCTACGAGCTGATCTAGACCTACTCGAAGAAAGAGACCTCGCCTACATCAAGGAAGCTCGGTCACAAGCAACAAGTAGCTCGGTATTACAACCAAATGCGTGTTAAACCCGACAATTCCAAGTGGGCGACCTCGTACTCGAAATAATGAAGTCAAGAAAGCAGCCGGCTCGGCAAGTCGGAAGCCACATGGGAAGGACCTCACCGGTCGACGAAGTCCTCGGCAAAGGGCCTATAAGCTCGCTTCAATTGTCCGGTGAGCAATTACCCAACGCATGACACATCATCCATCTCAAGAAATATTATGCATAAGTGTCAAGGTCGGGTCTTGTTCGGTCGTATCTTTAAAGTCTGTTTAGAGTCCGAGTCTTATTTGGTGGTCGCGTCGTCTTTTATCAATAAAATATTATTTTCGAGTTCTACTTGTCACTAATGCATAATTAATCTTCACATTATCCTCTACGGAGGACGAATTCCCTCGACGGAGGTCGATTACATCGTTTCATACGAATGTAAATTTAAACGCAGCGATGCCTACATACGAGATCAGACACCTTCGTTTATTTCAGCGGCCTCTCTATGTAGATGAAAGGACCACCCTCCCGACGACCTCGGCAAAAAACAGGAACCATTCCTACATACGAGATCAGATTACCTTCGTTTATTTCGAAGCAGTTCTCTCTATGTAGATGAAGGGGACCACCCCTCCCGACGACCTCGGCAAAAAACAGGAACCATTCCTACATACGAGATCGATTACCTTCGTTTATTTCAAGCAGCCTCTCTATGTAGATGAAGGGACCACCCTCCCGACGACCTCGGCAAAAAGCAGAAGATTACCTTCGTCATTTCAAGCCGTTCTCTCTATGTAGATGAAGGGACCACCCTCCCGATGACCTCGACAAAAAACAGAACCTCTACCTTCGTGCGGAACGATTTCCTTCATTTATTTCAAGCGGAATTCTCACGAGACGAACTACCTTCGATATTACTCTTGTTCAATACAAAGTCAATAAGAAATCATTCTTATTAAATAAAAGATGTACAGTTACATTTTACGAGGACGGAGCGGATCTAGAAAAGTCGAGCCAATCCACTAGAAAAGTCGAATTCAAAGCTCATCTATACTAATCCTACCTCCACCCTCGTCCTCGGTCTACATTACGGGCCCGCCAGTATGACCTCGGTCACTTGAAGATGCCGCTCGCGAACTCGACCTCGGACACTCGAGGATCGCCCGGTTTCGACCCGTGAGGATCCACGTCGTTCAAGGCAATAGCACGCCTCTTGAGCGCCACCCGGTCGTCATAATTCGGTTAATTTATTCTAGATCGAGAAGCTCCGCGAGAAGAAGAGGCCTCGATCCCGTTGAAGCATTTCGTCGAGTGGTTGTCGGCGATGACAGCTTTGTATATGCTCCCGAGCCTTTTTAATTGACGTCTCGCCCGTGGTGCTGGGAGGTCCGACCATATTCGCGCTGTAGCCTCGCAGACAACGGGCAGCCTCGACAACCTTGGCTTCAACTTCCGGATCGTCATCCCACCATTTCGTGGATAACCTCCTCGTACTCGGCATGCTCCTCGGCTATCACCTTGGCCTTCTCCTCGCAACCTCGAACGCCTCCTCCATTCCAAAAGGCGAGCACGGAGCTCGTCACGCCTCTCGAGCGGCTCTATGCTGACATCGACTCACCAGACGTGACCAAGCTGACCCTTTATATGGAGGAGTTCGACCTCTTTCAACTCAAGAGCCCGCGACAGGTCTTTGATTCGATTCAACCAAGGAGAAGCATCAAGCATTTCAAAGCGACAAGCGAATAAAAGATAAGTGTTTTCATATAAACTTGTGGTTCTATTAATATGCCCTTAGCGAGAAAAGTGTACATTTACATTCAAAAAATAAAATAATAGGGGATCAATCGACCCTCCGAAGCTTCCGCCATGTCCACATCCGCCGCCTCCGGCTCGGATAGCCTCACCTCTTCCGCCTATTTCCGCCCGTTCGACCGGCCTTGGGAATCACCGAGTCTCGACGCCGAAAGCATCACCGCCTCCCGACCCCTTTGCATGATCGGACACAAAAGCATCGGTCGGGGATCCGATCCACGGACGGTAGCGAGCAGACTCCGCGGACAAAAGAACCGGGAGAGGCGAGGTTCTGCAAGACGGGAAGCTCCTTCAGGCAGCGGACAAGCACATCAAAATAGCCACGCCTCAGACATCATCCTCGATCTCCTCGTACCCATACTTGGCTTTGTCCAGTGCAGGTAGTCCTCAGCGACCTCTTGATTGCATCAGGGACGGCGCTTATTAAGCACCTCACCGTCCGAAACCATCCCGGCTCGCCGACATGAATGACCTCTCCGCAAAGGCACAAAGCGTTTCTCCTGCGAGCTCGCCATGTCCGCCTCCCGTGGCGAACTGCTCCACCTCGGCCTTCATCAAGGCAACCTCGGCCGCCGCCTTGAACCTTGCCGCCTCCGCCACAACCGCCTCCGCCGACCGCCTCTGCCGCCGCCTCGATGGTCGTCGCATCCGCGCCCTCTGCTTGACGAGGTCCGGATCTTAGCCTCGGCCTCGGAAAGTTCTTGAACGAGGAGGATCTTCTCCTCCTCCATCTCCCGAGCATACAGGGCCACCCCATCAAAGCTGCGTGTGGCGCTTTTCAAGTAATCCGATATAAGATCGGATACTTTAGACACCTCACCGCCACGCCCCGACCCCTATACAATATATACATCGTCGGAAGAACACAATTTTATACTACTACACAAAGTATAAGGACAAGTACAAAACCTCGGAAAGAGGCGAGTGACTTGGAACCAATGATTCAGACTCAGCCTCGGCGGCAACCGAGGACTCGGGGATTACATGCTTCACCTCTTCAAGCGCTTGAGTGGGCTGCGGTGAAGGGATCTCGAAGGCTCCACACTCATTTCGGCACGCCCCGACATCCTTCAAGGTCGAGACGACGGCTCGGCCGCGAAGATCGGCTCCTTCCTTTCTTCTTTCTCTTAGAAGGTTCACTACCGGAAATACATAGGTCAAGATCAACACGTATAATCATGAAATAAAGAGAAAGAGAAGAAGGGCCTCACCTTCACCGACTCCACCCCGAGGCAGGATCATAAGGGCTAAGCCCGCCACGCAAGGTCGGCCTCGGAGAAGACCTCGTCGACAAGGCCAATTTTGTCCAGCCTCCTCCAGTCACGAAGCCCTTGTCGACATCACATCGGCGATCTTATCGGATCGCCATGGAAACTCCATATGTCCTCGAAACCGATGTAAGAAGAACTTCTTCGCGGTTGGAGATCTTCGATTTAATCTTTGCTTTGAATTTCCTACGGGTGATAGATAATACCACCCGAGCCGCCTTCAGCTTGCAAAAACGAAGGACAAGCCCCAAGGTCAAAGGAAAATTATGCCTATAGGTATAGACACCTAGAGGCGGTCGTATGCGGAATGAGTTCGGCGAGAGTTGGGCAAGAGGTATGCCAAACATCTCTTGGAACTCGACGATACATAAGGGTAAGGAAGACGAAGACCACCTTGAGGTCGTCCCCATACATGGCAACAAAACCATCCGGAGGGCACAAGCCCTATCCTCCGGACGGGGCAACGAACTCAATATCGTAAGGAATACTATATTGAAAATGATATCCCTAATATCGAAATGCTTAAGATTGAAGAAAAGAAGACACTTTACCGCAATCCCCCACTGAGGGGAATCGCAGGCTACACTCAGAAAGAGGCATATGAATACGGGTAAAAACAGGCACAGACACTAACGAATCAGACGGAGGTACGGACACAATTAGACGACCAGACGACTCACTGGGAGAAGAGGAAGCCATAACTTACTGTTGTTTATCAGTGAAGATGGCAGGAACTTCAAATCGTCAATGGCGAAAAATAACCGCTTTTTCACAGAACGCAAGGAGATTTGAAATTCTAGAAATGTGGAAAGGCAAAAGTGATATGAGATATGGCGTATCAAGGAAGGTATACCCCATTATGCGCTTTATCGGGAATCCAACCGCTGCCACATTAAATGCGTATCTCGTGTACTGTACTCGACAACGGCAAAAAATCGCGTGTTCGGCCTCGGCTTAACGCCTCGTCAGGTGAAGCCAGTCAGAAGACCTCGGCCTAACGCCTCGTCAGGCAAAGCCAATCATAAGACCTCGGCTGAACGCCTCGACGTGCAAAGCTCGTCGAAGACCTCGCTAACGCCTGCCGGTGAAGCGGTCGAAGACTTCGGCATAACGCGCCGTCGGTGCAAAGCTCGAAGACCTCGCTTAACGCCTCGTCGGTGAAGCCGGTCGGAGACCTCGACAACGCCTCGCCAAGCGAAGTCAGTCGGAGATTTCGGCATAACGCCTCGTCAGGTGAAGCGGTCGAAGACCTCGGCATAACGCCTCGTCGCGAGAAGCCAACACCTCGCCAGAGATACAAACAACAAACAATACCTCGGCAGACGCCTCTGCGAGCACAGCATATGATATACGACGTCAGAAGTATTAACACAAACAAAGTCAGACAAAGAAAAGAATGTCAAAGATCGTCCGAACCCCGCTTCGTCGTAAACAACCCCCAATCCAGCATGACCTCGTTTCTGCGTCTTTTTGGGGGTTGTGATAGGATACGGCCCAACTACCAGGCCCAAGCATCAGGCCCAATACAAGTAACCCTGACATCAAGCTCGGCCTGGACAAGTTCGGTCCATGAAGACTCCTAAGGTCAGTGGGAACGCAGAAAGCTCAGCCATATCTAAAAGAATCCTAATTCAAGTAGGGATAGGATCTCGAATCCTAGTTAGAGAAGACTTCAGATTCAAGACCTAGGTCAATACATTGTGTATAAATAGAGGCTAGATTAGACGAAAGATTCATTCACTCTCTTTGTAATCGCTTCTTATACTCTCAATACACATACTCTCTCTCTCGCCGTGGGCGTAGATCTTATTCACGATCGAACCACGTAAATTTTGGTGTTCTTAAGCATTTATTTCCCTTACGAAATTAAGATCGATCAACGATGTTCACCGACGGGAAGAACTCAAAAAAGTCAGTTTTGAGTTCTAATTAACATTTTGATCACCGACGATGTTCACCGACGATGTTCAAGAGAAGTACTAATGACCCCAATCAACATTTTGATCACTATATAATGGAAGATCGCATAGTGATAATGATTATTCTAATTAAAATTACAATAAAAAATATAAGTAACTAATTACAATCTCATAATCCCTTAATATAAAGAAAGAATCAATTGCAAATTATGATGCTTCTTTATTCTTAAGGTAATGTTACTTGTAATTACATTTTGGGCATATTTCAATGATGTTTTAAAGCAATAAAATTTTAATCCTTGATTTAATAGAAAAAATCAAATTATAAATCAAAAGTAATTGACGTTATATATCACGTCTAAAATAATACAAAAAGAAATGAATTGATCATAACTGTAAATATTTAAGATCAAGGGTCTAAAATATTATTTTAAATACCATGAGATCATTAACCATCAATCGTATATATTTTCGGGAATGATTTTTTAAGAATTCTTTTGGGTTGATTTCTCTTATGAATTATTTTTTACATGATTTATGAGATCATCTTTGTCAGAAATTTTTGGTGTCGTTGACTAATTATTTTCATACCATAAGTATACAGGTACAATTATGTATATATAGTAGCAAGCAAGCTCGTATTTAACAGAGATTGTAATATTATGACTGACTACTATCCCTAATTGTAATCCTCTGTGTAGACTTAAGAATTCAGAGTTGTGATTAAACACCTAAAATATGCAATTAAATTAAATAACAAAGATGGAGAAACTGGAGATTAAAACAGATAAAAGAATATTCTAAAACTTCGGTTTAATATATTCTGACAATCAAACCAGTCTATATCAATTAACCAATTACATATTCAATTCTTCCTAAGACAATCACAAAAATAGCTTAAACCTTCTTTCGTAGCGAATAAACCGTGAATTACATGTAAGACTACTGTGTACAGATCGTCACTTAAACATGCAACTCCAAACAAAACAATAAGATTATAAGTCCTCACACAAATCTCAAGACCTCTCGACTAATATAGAAACATATGTTTTATGTTCCTAATCAAATATTAGCTATCATCTCTTGATATCAAACCAATACAATAAATCATGCAAAATTGGTGATGAGACAATTAAGCAAACAATAAATCCAAGAACATAAAAAAGAAGGAAAAAACCTGATTAATTAATCAAAATTATATCCAACAATCATATCTATTCACTCCCTAACCCTATGATAGTAGAAAACTAGCCACACATAGACATGCTAAGTAGAAAACTAAAATCAAATGAAAATAAAATCATAAACAATAAAAATCGTAGAGAGATTTGTAAGAATCTCGCTATCTTCAAACCCTTGATCTTCTCTTCTCTCTTCTCGTCTCCAAACGCTCCACAAAAATATCAAAGCTATAAAATATATGGTGTGATTCATTTTTGTAGAGTTTTTTGGGGTATTTATATGTAGAGTAGTAAAATATAACATTGGATCTCCTAAATGTGCTCAAAATAGAGTAAAAACCAAAAAAATTAGCCTATTACACGTGGGAGACTCAGCGCCACACGCGGCCACTTGCTTTGACTACAGGGGTCTTCTGGATGAAAAAATTGCTCGCCCGTGGTCATGGCACGAGGTCACGTGCTCGTGACCGCGTGGTCTCTTGGCTTTTACGCACTGATTTTGTTCGGGTTCGTTCTACTTCCTCCGGAGTTCGATTTTTGATCCGTTTGCATCTACGAACTCATAACGAGATGAACTTAATTCCTATTATTTTCATTCTCCTTAACTGTGTCTCTATTTCTCTAAAAAATCACCCGAAATACAAGCAACAAGTTCTACACAATAAATTCAAATAAGCTAACAAACACACGAAATCCCTACATAAATGAAATTATATAGACCTTATAAACATGGAAATATGAGTGTTTGTCAAATTCAAATAACCTTTTGATTTCTCAGCCATAATATTAATTAGTAGGGATACTGTTATTGTAGTTAGTTTTCAAATGATGTTTTTATTGTTCAATCAATAATATTTTGTTTTAAATTTTGGGACTAATGTGCATTCGAGTATCAAATATTTTTATAATTTTATATTTTGAAGCTCAATGATATACGAGCGGACAAACTTTTAACTTTTGAACAATAATTAATTGGTTTGGTAGTACAATCAGCATTATCGTTTTCACGAGCGAGTCAGTTATTTTAGTTAGTTTTGGTAATATTTTAATTATTGTTGATTTACATAGTTGGTCCATTTTTACACATGAATATTAAGTATAGCTGGCTAGTTAGTGTTTTTTATTTTTCAATTATCAGAATAATAATATTTTGAACTAAAACTATGTAACAATAATATTTAAAACGTGCGTATGGAGAAGAATTTTACAATATATATAAGCCATTATGTTTTTCTATCAAGGATCAACTCAGGATAAAATTCAACAAATACATTTCTACTACATAAATAATAATAACTTTAGATTTTTTGTGAGATTTTGTTTTCTGTATATATCTGATTTTACTAATAATACACCAATTAGACAAATTTTAAATACTTTTTCTTTTGACAAGATTGATTGGCTATTAGGTGTAGTTGGTCGGGTAAATGACAGTCCAGATGATAGTATTACTGGTCAGTTCTAATACGAGATGTCTTGTACTGAGTGTTATCAGTTAACAACTCTACTTACTGTTTAGATTAATTGATGTGCTTGCAGAATGTGATGGTTATTGTATTTATCTTACTAAAAATTTAAACCTAGTTTGAAACACTTGGCTAAATATGAATTAGTTAGTTTTCAGTTTTTATCTCTTTAGTATTAATCGGATATTGATAGAGGATTTCAAAACAATATTATACTGATGTGTGTTGCTAATGACAGTTCAATAACATGTAAAGTGAAAGCAATGCTGAAAGTAAATAACACATTGATTTTTACGTGATTCGAGAGATCAACTCCTATGTCCACAGACTGATTACTCAGTTAATGCACTAATTTCGAATTGGGTCTTGTTTATGGGTACAAGAATAAACCTAGCTATTGAGGTCACCTTACAGTATTCCACCTAACTCGGCGTTTCTCCTACGCTTGTTGGTGTTAGGAAACCACTAACTGTTTTCGAATGCAGTTGACTTAACCTCTAGCTTACGAGTACTAGATGAATTAAGCTTTCAACAACTAACACTTAGTTGCCTACTTGTCCAAACTTGTACTCAACTTTTGGGGGTTTAGTAGAGGAGTTTTCAACTATGGATCTGAGTTATCACATGCGATAAACTCAATGTGTCTAGGATTAAGATATACAAGATCCTAGATTTAAGGAAGTGTATACTGAAATCTCGAGCAGATAAATATATGTGAGCTCTTGAGATTTACTGATAGCACTGTTAATTGCTATTTGAATGGCTTGAGTTTTGAGCTTTAATTTATTAGAGTATTTAATTGTATAGCGTTTCGATTGCCTTCAAATGTTAAATTCTGCGCCTATATATAGAGAGGAATAAAAATAGAATCATTGGATGGACTATCATTCAAATCCTTTAAAGGTTAAATTCTGTTGAGAATACTCGTATGTCATTGTCAGTGGTCTATATCATCGTACATTGTAGCTCTGTAACTCTAAAAATGTCTTCTGGCATGACACAACTTCTACAGATGCGCTACGACATGTGACGAGTCAAACACTCGAGATTTAGTGTTTCTTCAGTTGAATTGACTTCATCTTTTATCAGCATTTACTTTAGGTTGGACCAGTCGAGACTACTCCGTCTTTTATCGATGATGGACTCCGTCTTTTGTCGCTTTCGAACATCCGAGTCGATGATGCTTGCGTGACGAGATCTAAATAGTCAGTTTTGAGCTTTCATCAACCAACTTTGATTTGATATAGCTAGCATTGACTACTTGCCTCCAACTTTGACTATCGATAGACAGCTTTGACTCCAGGATATCATCTTTGACTTTCACGGGAACAGTCGGCTGCCTGATATGATACTTAGTTGTATCCTGATTCCTTCATCTCTTCAGCGATGAGTTTTAGCCTCCGATCTTCAGACTTCAATCTTCCGACGTCAGTCTTCAATCTTCGACTTTACTCTAGTAGCTCTGCTCATCAGCATCGCTGTACTTCAGTTCTTCAGATATCAGTTGGCCTTCCGTTAGTCTTCAGTTCTTTAGTTTGCGATCCTTCAGTTAAACTTCTATCAGTTGCGTTGATGCGATACTCCTATCGATGAAACTTCATCGACTTTAATAACGCCAACTCCTTTAGTCTTGGGTCTATCCAAACACAGAAGTCTTTGAAACCCAACAAAACGCCTAACACTAAAACAAGTTAGTAGCATCAGTTACATCAGTAAAGCAATCATCAGATGTTTTGAAATTTAATAAAAACACACAGTTAAGATTGATTAATTCCCAACAACTTAGGAATTTTCCTAACAACTGATCATATATGTATTTATGTACATAGTATTATCATATTTTATCACACACACACATATATATATATATATATTTAATTTTTTGATCCACGATCATTTATCTTACACATGTTAATTGTCATATACTAATTCAAACTAAAGTATACGACGGACGTAATATTTACGAACTTGAATTTTCAAAAAACTAAAGTATACGACGGACGTAATATTTACGAACTTGAATTTTCAAATATATGTGTGATCAACAAAGATTACACCTTAAAAGAACTTTTATTTAAAAGAAATTCATAATACTCTAATTGTCATATGCTAATTCAAACTAAAGTATACGACGGACATAATATTTACGAACTTGAATTTTCAAATATATGTGTGATGAATAAAGATTAGAATTTTTTTAAAAAGAAATTGATATTACAAAAGAGAGTTGATTAGAGAAGGTGGTGGAGCTGGGCTCTCGAAAACAAATGTGGCAATATATATATCTATGGAGTGGTTTACGTAAGAATATAAATATTGATGAAAAATAAGAATGTTGCACTGAACGTATAAAGTTGTTACACTAAATATATAAATTTGTTGTACCAAATTCGGTGCAACAACTCTATGTTCAGTGCTACACTTTATATGTTGAATTTGGTGCAACAAATTTATACGTTTAGTGCAATAACTTTATACGTTCAATGCATCATTCTTATTTTACATCAATATTTGCTTTCTCACATGATCCATCCCCTATATATATAGAGAGAGAGAGAGAATAATTAGAACATTTTTTATAAAAAATTTATAATAAAATATCCTTATAATAGTTCTCTACAATTACTCGTATACTGAAAGTTACTTAATGATTGTAAATTTCCTTCTCAATTCAAGTAACCTATCAAAATTGAAGTGGTCTTATATGAGAACGTCCTCAAGTGAGGATGCATGAGAACTATACTCTGTGGTCTCCATCCAAAATCTCAATTAGTATATGATTCTCACATATACTCGCAAGAAAATTTGTCAACAAAATAGCATTCTCTATATGTCTCTCTTTTCTACACATATAAAAAGAAACAAAATTAAGAGAAATTTGAAACAAAATTAAGAGAAATTTCCTTTTTATATTATTTTACAATATAAAATACAAAATTAGTGGAAATCTCTTTATTAATGAATCATGATTAATTTTTATCTTTGTCATATTTTTTTAAAAGAATTTGTGGAACAAGAGTTGAATATTTTAGTAATCTACTACTAAAAAAGAATATCTTTATAGCGATTGCTCCACTAATCATATATACGTGGCTCCGCCACTACTGATAGAACTAACGCATTAGTCTTTCAAGTGGAGTATCTAATATATAAATATTACTAAAACGAATAAACGATCAGTTAAAAGTCCTTCCACTGAACTGCAGTAGTCATAAGTCGTAATTAATTTTCACTTTCTACCTTGGAAAGAAAATTTTCTATTAGTTGCGTGTCTTCTACTTCGATTTAGACTTGGATAAAATGATATAATAATATTCTTCATTTATGAAATGAAAAATCCAAATGAATTTGCTTTTGGCTTCTTCTGAAGATTTCCTAGCAATGGAGATTGCCAAGTAACTTCTTCCTATAAACAATCACAAAAACTCATATACATCCATTCGTACCGTACGGATGGATAAAAGTATCATTTGTTTTTTTACCTTATAATTTAGGAAATATCATTTACATTGAAGAAAAGTATCAAAATTTGCATGTACGGACGGATGTACAAGAGACCACCTCATAAACGATTAATCACTCTCATATATTATAGTTCATTTATGGTACATCTTAATAAATAATAGATTATCCATCTATATTATTACTTAATAGTAAATGCCTACTCAGTAACTAATATTATCTAATCCATCAAATACTTAAACTTGTATATTGTGAATCCTTAAACGCCACTTTATAAATTATTAATTTCAATAAAGGTGATCTTCTGTACATTCGTCCGCACATGCAGACTTTGATATATTCTTCGGGTTAAATGATACTTGATATTTTTTTAATGTAAATGATACTTAAGCAAATAATAATTTTCTTTAATGTAAATGATACTTTTCTTTATAAAAAATTATACTTTTGTCCGTCCGCACTTTACGGACGGACGTACATGAGTTTTTGTGATTTCAATTATATGATAGGCCATATTGGAGCGAAAACGTGAACACGATCTCGGTCACTTGTGGCATTTACGAACAAAAAATCATCCATCTAAACGTCTTATAACAATTAATATCATAGAAGACCTCAACTCAATTCTATTAATCTTTTGCAGTGAACTATTTAAAGCCAAACATATTAGTGGCTCATGCATATATAATTCTGCGTAATATATTTTAACGCTACAAAATACAATAGATAAGTATTTTTAGAAAGAATTAAAGTGTAAAAATACAAAACTTTAATGAAATATATAAAAATACAAAACTAAGTAATAAAAGTATCTCTCCCAACTTCGTAAAATAGAAGTATGATCCCAAATGGAGCTTAAGATGGTGTTTGGCTAAGCTTATAAGCTCTTCAAAACAGTTTATAAGTTATTTGGGAGTTTATAAGCTCATGCAAAGTGTTGCAAAATATGCTCTTAAACAAATTATAAGCTGTGAAAATAAGCTCCAACAACTTATAAGCTCCCCTAAAAATAAGTAGCTCAACCCCAACTTATTTTTTCCTAAACTTATAATTAACAGTGAATTTACTAAAATAACCTTACTATAGTTCATTAATTTCTACATATACACTATATATCGACTTCATTTCTCGTCAATTTTCTCTCTCTAACTCATGATTCTTTCTCTAGCTTATAAGCTCAAATTATCCAAACACTTTGACAACTTATAAGCTCTTCAAATATTATGTCTTATAAGCTTTTGAAACATCTTATAAGCTCTTGGAGCTTATAAGCTCTTTAAAATAAGTTCAGCCAAACACCCTCTTAGTTTGTTTTAGTAAATGATGCGGAAAAGGGTAGTGATATTGATCCACAAGAAGCTTAGGAAACTCTAGAAATAACAGAAGCTAGTTTGAGAAAAGCTGAAGGAAAGAAACAAATAATTGAGGCAAATCTAGCTCTCCGACAAGATAGGACAAGAGTTGAGGTTGTCAGTGCAATTTCATAACTAGTTGGTGCGTTCAAATAATCAAACGAGTTTTGAAACCCTACATTTTCTACAGATTCCTTCAAATGAAATTCAGGGCTATGTGGTTTCCCTCTCATCATAAGCTGCAGTCGTATTGATGAAAAAAATGGAAGAGAAAAGGGAGATTGTGTGGGAATACATTTTGGTATTGCTATTTAGTTTCTTTAAGGTGTTTTCTTCAAAAGCAGTTTCTATCTGTGTTTGTGTGTTTTCATCTATAAGTGGAGTTTATACAGTGTATGTTTATACAGTGTACTTTGCAGAAGTATTTTTATATTTCATCTCTTGTTTAGAAGAAACATTGTTAAAAATCAGTTTGTGTAGGACTTGTTTGATTTTATTCAAGACGTGATAAATAAATTAGTATTAAATAAAATATATACCTCAGATTGGTGATAATAAATTAGTATTAACAAACGGAACAGCTCAAGTAATTTGCAGAGTACATGACAACCAATCCAACCTCAATAATTAACAATTAATCCCAATATTAAACTTGACTCATTTTCGTAAATTACAAACATAATTCTTCTTGGCCTTTTCAGTTTATTCTCAAAATTTCACCAACTTATATAAATTATGGTAAAAAAAATGGGCCTTTATCCATTCTAATATAGGACCCTAATCCTCTGATAATCGTCGAAACGGTCGGAGAAATAAAGATGCCATCTGAACGCATTTTTCATGTTTGCTTTCTGAGAAATCAAAACTTTTCTCGTAATCTATTCTATAATTAAAAAGGAAGTTTTTAATTTGCAATTGATTGGGGGCAATATATATCAACAAGATGTGCCCAAAAAAATAATCAGATTTTTGCGTGCGCTCTGCAAATATTATACATAGGGTTGTAACCGAACTGAGTCGAGCCGAACACCATCGTGCTCAAGCTTGATTTGTTTAGTATCGAACCGAGTCTCGAATTTTATTTATCGAATATTTCGAGCTCACGAGCTTATTCGAGCTTTAGTCGAACCCAAACAAACTTTTCAAATTTAGATATATGTTTAGAATATTAAATATTTTATTTTTAAAATAATTATTTTAGCCACAATAGGACAATATATTTATTGATTTCTTATAACACATAAAAGTAGTTAGAGATTTAACACAATAATTACTAATTATAGAAAGAAAATAATTGTATCTAGCTAATAATTTTATATTTTTAAGCTAAATCAATTAATGAACTTGTTCACGAGCTAACGAGCCAAATACTATCATGCTCAAGCTTGGTTTGTTTAGCTAATGAGCTTCATTAAACAAACTCGAATGAACTTTTACCGAGACGAGCTCCGAATAGCTTACGAATAGCTTGGCTCATTTACCGCCCTAATTATACATACACATTTGGAAATATGATGCCGCACAGTTGCAATTTCAAACCAATAAGTTGTGCAACATTGCACTTCAGTTTGAAATTTATAATTCCTTCTTTACAATAAATTAATAAACTTTTTGTAACAATTTCAAGAGTGTGAGTGGGCACTCTAGTTTTTGCAATTAATAATTATATTTTTTGCAATTAATAATTATATTTTTTGCAACAAACAGACTTTGCAAAAGAATAGTATATAGTTTGCAAATAGTACTTTGAGGGTGTTTGGCTAAGTTTATAAGCCCTTCAAAATAATTTATAAACTGTTTATGAGCTTATAAGCTCATGTAAAGTGTTTGCCAAAATAAGCTCTTAAACAGCTTATAAGTTGTGAAAAGAAGTTCCAACAACTTATAAGCTCCCCAAAAAATAAGTAGCTTAACCTCAACGTATTTTTTTATAAACATATAAGTAATAATGAATTTACCAAAATAACCTTACTATGATTCGTTATTTTCTATATATACACTATCGACTTCACCTCTCGTCAATTTTCACTCTCTAACTATGATTTTCTCTCTTTAACTTACTATTCTTTCTCTATCTTATAAGCTCAATTATCCAAATACTTTGACAACTTATAAGCTCTTCAAACATTATGTCTTATAAGCTCTTGAAACATCTTATAAGGTCTTTAAAATAAGCTTAGCCAAACAGCCTCTAAGCCTATTTGTAGTGCTTGCAAATGAATAGTATATAGTTTGGAACTACTACAAGGATTGTTAGCAATAGGAATATATTATATCTACAACAAAACTTTCAAATTTGCAATAATTAGAAGCTCAATTCTTTGAAACATTAATAAATTTTATGAATACCATATAAAGTGATAAATATTGAAGGAGGAAGAGAGAGGATGTGGACGGTTTGTGCATGTCCTTATTGGGCTTGGCATGACCAATCAAGAGGTGATAATCAATAAGGGCCTAAAACATTTTGTTTCCTTAATATATTAAATCTCTATTATTATTACGAATATCTCGCTGACATAGAGGGTGTTTTGAGAGCTTATAAGCTCTTTAAAACAACATTGCAGAAAGTGTTTGGTAAAATAAATTTCATAAGCGAACATAAAATTTGTGAAAATAGCTCCAACGAACATAAGCTCCCCTAAAAATAAGTTGGTCAACCATAACTTATTTTTTCATAAACTTATAAGCAACCATGAATTTACCAAAATAACCTTATTATAGTTCGTTATTTTTTACATATACACTATCAACTTCACATCTCGTCAATTTTATCTCTCTAACTATGATTCTCTCTCTTTAACTCACGATTCTTTCTCTAGCTTATAAGATCAATTATCCAAACACTTAAAAACTTATAAGCACTTGAGACATCACCTCTTATAAGTTCTTGAAACATCTTATAAGCTCTTGTAGCTTATAAGCTCTCCAAAATAAGCTTAGCCAAACACCCCCATAGTAGGATCGGAGCACACGTCGGATCCGACTAACTCAGCAAAGTTGGTTGAGTAGCAGATCGAAGAGTATCTTTGATTTCCGCCAGATCTGAACTGAGTCCTAGCAAAGTGCAGATTTAAACGGACAAACTACTTTTTCTTCTTCTTCTATTTATTTACTGTAACTAGCATGAAAAACATTATTGCGTGAATATATATTATAAAAGGATTGAGAAATCTTTTAGTAAGTTTTGAATATAATTTTTAGGCCTCCAATGATAATTTCCTATTAATCCTTCATGCTGTGAACTTATTGATGGTAGAGTTTTTCTTTCGAGTCCCTAATCTATAGTTAAAACGCATCTTCTGGATCTTCAATTGATCAATATAAGTTCCTTTTTATATAAATTTTTGGGTTAACTGCAGAAGAACACAAACTTTTAATATTTTGTAATTATATAATATGTTCGAGGCGGTCTCCTGTGCGGACGTCCGTATATACGAACATTGATACTTTTCTTCAATGCAAATGATACTCTTATTCAATGTAAATGATACTTTTTATTTACAGGTTAAAAAATAAATGATACTTTTTTTCAATGTAAATGATATTTTTCTTAAGAATAAATGATACTTTTATCCGTCCGCATTGCGTAGACAGATGTACATGAGTTTTCGTATTTATTTTTTTGGCAAAATACATATAAGAGTTCCTACACTTTTGCTGTTTTTTTTTTGTTCACTAAATCCTTATACAAACTTTTCATTTTAATAGGTCTTTGGTTTTTTTAGTCCTTATCTAATCGATTTAATAACTCCATTTAGGATATTGAATTTACCAAAATAAAAATAAAATAAGAATAATTTTATTAAAAAATGAATTTAATTTTATCCAATCTGAGCATATTCATGTGAATGAGCAATACTATGGAGGAGAATAGGAATTATTAATCCTATGTTCATAGGGATGGATATTTCTTCGAAAGTGATGATTTTTCTATTACAAAAATTATAACAGCCATAGGATTAGATTATAAATGAACACATCAACAATCATTCCATTCTCATTTGATTTTTGTAGACCAGACATTTTGTAGCAAATTACACTCAAAATCATGGCTTAACATAGTTATTATTAAATTTTGGCTCCAAAAAATCTATCATGGATACATATAGATTTTTTGGTACTCGTATTCTTCAATTTTTAGCAATCGAAAAAGTTAGGGTGTCTAATTGCTATAAATCAAAAGGCGGAAACATTATTAACATGTTTTAAATGTTGGTTAAAAATTACAAATTGGGTGAAAGTTTGTGCATTATGTAGCAATTAACGTCTAAGTTTAGGGTAAATATCAATCAAAGGCCCAAACTATGTGTGTAGCCCCAACTATTATGAACTATAGATAACAAACCAAAGGTCCAAACTATTGAGATTGTAATAAGAATGTCTTGAACTATCGATAATATCAATCAAAGGCCTAAACTATTGAGGTTGTAACAAAAGTTTCACAAGTAACGATTTTCATTGACAGAAAACAAACAAAATGACGTTTTATAACACTAGAATTAAAAAAATGATGCAATTCCATAATTTTACAAAACCTTGTTTCTAATTTCTTTTGATTTTACAAACTTTGTTGTCGATTTCGTTCAAGAAATTGTTGTTGACTCGTCTCGGGTAGTAGATGGCTATAAGTTATTGTTGATTTATTGGGATTTTGTCATTTTGTATTTGAAATTCGTTCATTCTTTCATTAGGGTTGAATACTCTGAGAAAGTTTATGAATCCAAAAATTTGGAATTTTTATCAAATTTTCACTCGGTTTGAATCTTATGAGGAGATAAATTCTATTTTTTTGGATTCAGTAACTTTTCCGATGGATTCATCAACTTTCAAAACAAATTTATCATTTTTTGATTATCGCGTTCTCATGATAAAAATAGTTTTTACATTAACGCAAGTGTGCACTTTCAAAGCAAATTTATTATAGTTGTTTTGAATGTACGCGTTGTTTAATCAGTCAACGTTAGCTTGGGAAAAAAAATATTATTCTATATGCTTATTATAATTCTTCCGAATCCGAATGTGGGATGTTGGCCCATATATCTTTTATTTATTTATCACTCTCTCACTCGGCCCACCAGACCACCAGCCCATCACCAGCCCATTACCCTAACCCTACTTCTGCCTCCCCCTCTCCCGCGATCCCTCACTTTGCCCTAATCTAAATTGAGGCTGTGCCTCTTTTTCTCTCTCCACCTCCTCGTTTCCTCCGCACCTTCCCACCACCATTACTGAGCTCTCTTGAGCTCTTCACCACCATTTATGGCTTTCCCGTGGTTCCCCCTGCGACCTCCCAATATATACCTCCCCGTGCACTTTCCGTGATGGAGAGTCTTTTGGATACCATAGAGAGGTTATCCTGTTGTTTACTCCGAGAAGTTGTCCGTGTCTTGTGAGAGAGTGTGGTCTGCCGGATTCCTTTGTTAAGGTATCTGCTTGGTAGTCTGTAAAGCTCAGTGGTTACATCCTGCTTCCTACCCTTCCACCCACCGAAAACCCTAGATCCGCTTTGTTCCGGAGTGTGACGCCGAGTGGGAAAATCGAGCCACCGTGTCCGAGGACACCTTTTCCCATTCTTTGTGATCTGTTCGTGTTGAAGCTGAAGGATTCAATTAGTGCTTGAGCACTAAGTGAAGAAGGCAGAAAGGTCGGGAATCAAGCGGTGAACCCTTGGCTAGGCGAAGATACCCAACATTGGTATCAGAGCCACGGTGACCTAGCCCGGGGCACCCTCCGACCTCACCTCCTTCACCCCGCCGCCTTACTGGCCGCGCAAATTCGCTCCCGACGAGCAAGGAAAACGGTAAGACCGGCCTCTCCCCTACCTGGGAGAGTCGGCTCTGGTAAAGAGGCTGAAACCCTTCTCTGAGTCCTAGGGTTTGTGTCCTGAGCTGTGTTCTGTGGTTTGGTGTTTTGTGGTTTAATCTGTGTTCTGTGTTTGAGTATCTTGCGATCCTGTTTCTTGTCTGCTTCGCTTTGGTTTGTGTTATTACTTGTATTCCCTTGTAACCTGAAGCATTCAAAAGCTTAAAGGTTAACTTTGCTTAAGGTCCATTAAATGCGATTCACTTTAAAGTGTCTCCTCGTGCGGTAGCTTTGGATAGCGAGGTTAATACAAAGGTTGCGATGGTTTCTTGTGATTTTCTTTGTTTTTGGTTTACGCTCCAATGTGTTCTTTCTTTGATGTTCATCTGAAAAACTCACTAAGTCTTGTGAGTTTCTGACTTGTAAAGTCAGTCCTTGTTTGGAAAACTAACCTTGGGTTGTCTTGAGTGAACCTCTGCTCCACAGACTCATATGTGCTGAGAACTGAGAAATCCTCAACACTTTAAGCCTTTGGTTTGTCAACCACAAGATAGGGAATTTTTTCCCTGTTTTCTTGGGTGTGGTGTGTTGTCTGTGCTCTCTGTTGTGATCTCCTGCATCTTCCCTGATTGTGTTTGTGCTACCCTCCTTGTGTGTTATCATGAACAATCTGAATTTGGTGCCTTTTAATGGAAGGGATGATTTCCAGGACTGGAAAACTAAAATTGAGTGTATTCTGGTCAAAGAAAAAGTTAAAGGGCCATTATTACCAAAATTGATAGCACAACCATCGATGAAAGGTTAATGGATATGAATGATAGTCTAGGGCCACTATCTTACTTAACCTAAGCGATTACGTGGTCGAAAGGTTTCCAACATCAATGTGCAAAGATTTGTGGGATAATTTGAATTCTTTATACTCTACTTCAATCAAGAAAATGTTTGGTCCTCAAAATCGGTTTATGTCATTTCAAATGGATATTTCAAAAGACATTGATGCAAACATGGATGATTTTAACAAGCTGTTGCATGACCTAAAACTTCTTTGGAGATGACTCTATTGAAAAATATTACGCTTCAGATTTTGTTAGATCCATTCTGAATCATTTTCAAGTCAATCTGCTCTAAAATATGGTGGGTCTAAGGTGAATTGTGAAATGATTGTCAATGGCCTTAAAGCCAGGAAAATGAACTGAAATTATCAAATCAAGCCCCTCATGGTGATATTATGTATGCTAATAAGAATGACCCTAAAAGGCCTCACCTTCAATCAAAATTCGAAAAACCCGTAAATGACTTTGTAATGAAGTGTAACTTTAATCAGCAACATAATCAACCTCATTTTTCAAATCAAGGTCAAGTTTTTGAACAAAAACCTAGGAAGGTCTGTTGGAATTGTGGAAAACCTGGGCATTTTATAAACAGATGTAGGCTGCCAAAGAAGAATAAAAACTTTGTTCCTAATGAGCCCAAACAAAATGCTAATAATGTGTATGAAGAGGAAGGTGTGTATATGATGCATGACTATGATTTTCAAATTATAAGTTACTCAAATGCCATTTCAAACTCTGTGAATTCTGATGAATGGTTAATTGACTCTGGCTGTACCTTTCATGTTACCCCTTTTAAACACATGTTTCACAACCTACAACCTGTTAAATCTGGACATGTTGCTTTGGCTAATGGCCAAAACTGTGAAATTCTGGGAAAAAGAGATATATGCTTAAAATTTGAAAATGGGAGCTTGCTCACTTTAAAAGAAGTAAGATATGTGCCTAATCTGAAATTCAGTCTCTTGTCCGTATCTAAAATTGTTGATAGCATGATAAGTGGGTCTGTGAATTATTTAAGGTTTCAATTTGAAAAAGACTCCAAAATATATTTTTCACCCCTAGAAAGGAAACCTATACATACATGCATCTTGCCGAGTCTGCTCTTTACTTGTTGCAAACATGGTGCATGAAGACAAATCCACAATATGGCATGCTAGACTAGGGCATATGAGTAATAAAGGGTTGGAAATTCTGAATAAAACTGGAGCTTTTGGAAATGATAAAGTGACAGGTGTGACATTTTGTGAACCATGTGTTATGGGTAAACATCATAAGTCTGCATTCCCTGTGTCCAAACCTTATCCTAGGAAGCATATAAGCACTGAAATCCTTGAGTACATTCACACTGATGTGTGGGGACCTACAAAGGTATCCACACATGGTGGAAATTCTTATTTTCTGTCCATCATTGATGATTTCTCAAGAAAAACCTGGGTATTTCTAATGAAACATAAATCTGATGTGTTTGTAAAACTGTCTGATTGGGCTAATAAAATCCAAAATCAAACTGGAAAGAGGATTAAATTCTTAAGGTCTGATAATGGTCTAGAATTTTGTAATCAAGCCATGGACAATTGGTGTACTACTCGGTATAACTAGACATAAGTTCATCCCCTACACTCCATAACAAAATGGAGTTGTAGAAAGAATGAATAGGACTCTCCTTGAGAGAGTAAGAAGCCTTCTTGTTGCCTCGGTCTCTCAAAACATTTCGGGAGAAGCTCATCATTCGCAACTTATTTGATAAATAGGTCTCCTACATTCCTTTAAAAGGTATGTTGCTGAATCATTTCTCGGAATAAACCTGTTTGTCTCGAAACATTTAAAAGTGTTTGGGTGTCTTTTATGTGCATCAAAGTATAGGAAAACTTGAACTAGAGCAAAGAAATGTGTGTTTTGGGTTATCCAGATGGTGTCAAAGGATATAGGTTATGGGATAGAAGTGTACCTGGTTTCAAAACATGCATAAGTAGGGATGTTGCTTTTAATGAACTGAGTTTTCCTTGTTTGCATGAATCCTCACCCTCTGCTGCTCCAAGTGAGGTGGAGAAAGATAATGTGCATGACAAATATGATTTCATGTTTTACCCTCTTGCTGTTCCAAATGAGGTGGATCCTCAAACCCTTGAACTAAATGAACCTACACCTGAAATCTCTCGCACTGCCGATTCTAACCCCATATCTCGAATCAATCAATCGAATCAACCCCTGAAAACCTAAATAATTATCACCTTGCTAGAGATAGGGAAAGAAGACATGTGAGACTGCCTGCTAGGTTTGATGACTATAATCTCTCCTTATATGCTTTTAATGTGTTCACTAATGTTGATTATTCTGAACCAAACTCCTACTCTGAGGCAGTTGAGTCTCTTGAATCTGAGAAATGGCTTGCAGCCATGAATTCTGAAATAAAATCACTGCATGATAATGAAACATGGGTCCTGGTGGAAAAACCTGATGATTGTTCTATGGTTGAGTGTAAATGGCTATTCAAGATTAAAAATGAACCTGAAAATGTTAGGTATAAGGCTAGACTAGTGGCTAAAGGGTTCACCCAAAAGGAAGGAATTGATTATAATGAAATTTTTGCTCCTGTTGTTAAATTCACCACTGTTAGAATAATGCTTGCCTTGGTTGCTCATTTTAACTGGGAACTAAAACAAATGGATGTTACTACTGCCTTCTTGCATGGTGAACTTGAAAATGCTATTTACATGAAACAGCCTGAAGGATTTGTGAGTAAACACTTTCCTAATCATGTTTGCTTGCTTAAAAAATCTTTGTATGGCCTGAAACAGTCTCCCAGACAGTGGAATATTAAATTTGACCAATGTATGCAAAGCTTAAACTTTTTCAGAAGTCAGTTTGATCACTGCCTTTACTACATGAACTCTGGGCCTCCTGTTTACCTGCTATTATATGTGGATGACATGCTAATTCTTGGCCCTTGTTTGAAAACAATTCAGTATGTTCAAAAGTGCTTGTGTGAAAATTTCAGCATGAAAGATCTTGGAGATGCTAAGAAAATATTGGGCATGAACATAGAAAGAAATAGGGAAAAGTCTACCTTGCTTCTGCATCAAAGTGATTATGTGAATCAGATTTTGCTTAAATTCAACATGTCTGATTGCAAATCTGTCAATATACCTCTTGCTTCTCACTTTGTGTTAAGCAAGACACAAGCTCCTCAATCAAATTCTGAAATGGATGAAATGAAAGATGTTCCTTATGCAAATGCCATTGGGTCTGTTATGTATTTAATGATTAGCACTAGGCCTGACATTGCATATGCTGTTTCTTGCTTGAGTAGATATATGGCAAATCCTGGACTTCCCCATTGGGAAGCTGTAAAATGGCTATTTAGATACCTAAAGTCTACTGTGAGAAATGGTCTGCTCTTTTCTAAATCTGATAATGGTGTTAAGTGTATTGGTTATGTGGATTCCAACTATGCTAATGACAGAGACCAAAGAAAATCTACAACCTCCTATGTGTTCACCTTATGTGGTTCTAGCATTAGTTGGAAATCCCAACTCCAAAGCATAGTTGCTTTATCCACTACAGAATCTGAGTACATAGCAGCTACTGAGGCTGTTAAAGAAGCTATTTGGTTAAAAGGTGTGTTGTCTGAAATAAACTACATTGATGATAAACCTATTACGTACTCGATAGTCGATGCGCAATTCAACTGCAAAAACCCTGTTTTCATGATAGAACAAAGCACATCGATGTTAGGTACCATTTTATTAGGGATGTGGTTGAAAAGGAGAAATTATTCTTGATAAAATTCCCTCTGAATTTAACCCAGCTGATATGGGCACAAAATGTCTTCCTTGCTAAATTAGAATCTTGTAAAAGAATCCTTAACTTTGGTTAATATGTCTGCTTGTTCTCTGTCTTTCTTCTTGTTCCGGCTTTCTTTTCTTTTGTATTTTCTCTGTCTGTTTTTTTCCTTTTTCTTGTGTGTCTGTTTGGTATGTTTGTTCTTGTCTGTCTGTCTTCCTCTATGATAACCTACTTGTAGGTTTGAGAAATGGTGAGTTTTTCCATTAGGTTGGTCTCCTGTGTTTGAGATTGAGTTAAATATGCTTAATATTTTTCTCACCCTCTATTATCTTGTCTTTGTGATAGGATGATGGAAATTTTTTTGGCTATGATGAAAAACCTGTTGATAATGGCGGTGCACACTTCTTTGGTGACATAAAGATCTACGGGCCAAAGGTGGATATGTGGGATGTTGGCCCATATATCTTTTGTTTATTTATCCCTCTCTCACTCGGCCCATTAGCCCACCAGCCCATTACCCTAACCCTACTTCTGCCTCCCCCTCTCCCGCGATCCCTCACTTTGCCCTAATCTAAATTGAGGCTGCGCCTCTTTTTCTCTCCCCACCTCCTCGTTTCCTCCGCACCTTCCCACCACCATTACTGAGCTCTCTTGAGCTCTTCACCACCATTTATGGCTTTCCCATGGTTCCCCCTGCGACCTCCCAATATATACCTCCCCGTACCCTTCTGTGATGGAGAGTCTTTTGGATACCATAGAGAGGTTATCCTGTTGTTTACTCTGAGAAGTTGTCCCGTGTCTTGTGAGAGAGTGTGGCTGCCGGATTCCTTTGTTAAGGTCTCCTGTTTGGTAGTCTGTAAAGCTCGAGTGGTTACATCCTGTTTCCTACCCTTCCACCTACTGAAAACCCTAGATCTGTTTGTTGCCGGAGTGTGACGCCACCGAGTGGGAAAATCTGAGCCACCGTGTCCGAGGACACCTTTTCCCATTCTTTGTGATCTGTTCGTGTTGAAGCTGAAGGATTCAATTAGTGCTTGAGCACTAAGTGAAGAAGGCAGAAAGGTCGGGAATCAAGCGGTGAACCCTTGGCTAGGCGAAGATACCCAACACCGAATATAAAATGTCGCATACAGTTTGGTGTTTCAAAATGTCCCATGTTTTACGTAAAAGAGTTTTAAATGGAAGATCAATGGGAAGCCAAACCCGTTTGTATTAATTTATATATCTTCCTTAGAAACAATTATTTGATAGAGACATAGGTTAAATTGCGTTAGTCTTTCCGGTGGACGTCTTAATAAGATTTTCAGATGAACTGCAATAGTCATCGGAGCGTCTATTTAAAGCCACATGCATGTAAGTTTTTTTCAGAACACAATTGCAATCATCAATATTATCCTCTTCACAATGCTTCGAATGTTGTTCCTCTTTTCTTTACTTTCCTCCTTATTTTTGCGTACTCATTCTTATACCCAATGTCTTGAACATCGAAACCTTGTTGCTTCAATTGAAACATGAGTTGATCTTCAATTCTTCTATTTCAACAAAAGCTGTGCAATGGAATGAAAGGGATGAGTCTTTGCAAGTGGTACGGTGTGGAATGTGATCTTTGCAGCTACGTCGTCGCTTGCACTCGATGATGAGTCCATTTCGTGGAATTGGGGATTCATCAAGTCTGCTCGAGTTGAGTATCTGCGGAAGCTAAACACGGCCTACAATATGTTCAACTCCACTCCCATTCCAAAGGTATTCACAATCTCAACTATTTGACACACTTGAATTTGTCATCTATTTGGTTTTGGTGACGGGTTCCTCACGAATTGTTGTCCTTGAGGAGATTGGTTTGTTTAGATATCTCTAATTTCGATATCTTCTACAATTTTATTCGACCCGAGCCTCTGGCTCGAGTACCCAAATTTGGAGATGGTTGTCCAAAATCTTACGAGGCTTAGAGAGCTCTATCTTGATGGTGTCAATATCACGTCCTCCGCGAAAGGAGAAAATGGAGCCAAATTATACCATCATATTTACCCAACCTCACCGCTTTGAGCTTGCGTGATTGTTCTTTGTCCACCCTTTGCTACCTCCTTTGGCAACTCCATTCCTTTTCTACTCTTCGACTAGATTATAACGATCTATCGACGGTAGCTCTTGACTTGTTTGCCAATTTTCAAAGTTTGACCATCTTGAGCCTTAGTAGCTGCCATTTGAAGGGTTCGATTCAGTCCATATTTGCTAACCTAATCGATCTAATTTATGTCGACTTGTCCAATAACTCGTTGACCGGCTCACTCCCTTCTCTGTTGTTTGAAGGTCATTCCAATCTTGTTCATTTATATTTGTGGGAAATTCATTCTACGGTAATATGCCCCTCTCTCTATGGTCTTCGTTCATTGTTGAGTCTTGAAATGGCTACAACCAATTTCATGGCACTTTTCAACTAGACAAATTCCAAAGCCTTACCAATGTTACATACCTTGGTCTATCTCACGCCAAGCTTGTCAAGAGATGTTGGCAATGTGAATTCAAGTTCATATCGAC
Source organism: Salvia rosmarinus (assembly GCA_036937905.1). NCBI lineage: Eukaryota > Viridiplantae > Streptophyta > Magnoliopsida > Lamiales > Lamiaceae > Salvia > Salvia rosmarinus. The sequence goes on from JAODLM010000536.1 coordinate 51,489, forward strand.
TTCCCAACCGAAAGTGTTAAATCTAGCTTCATGTAACACGTCTGATTTTCCCGATTTCATCAAACATTCGATGTGACAAGATTGGACCTCTCATACAATCGGATTGCGGGGAGATACCTAGTTGGATTTGGGAAACCAACTTGATTATTTGGACCTCTCTTTAATCTTTTGGCGGTCCGCAAAAGCCTTACCATATCCCCGCTTCTCGAAGAACTATACTTGATCCTAACCACTGTGGAGAACCGTGACTGCCCATTCCACTGCGTCTACTCTCGGTCCTTATTTCTTGCAAATAACAGTTTAAGTGGATCGATTCCAACATCCCCGTCCAAAGTGCTATTGTTCGCTAGTATATTTTGATTAAGTGGTAGCATTCGGATAATTTTCTTTAGATTGTTCGCTAGTATATTTTGATCTTAGAGACAATGCTTTAGAAGGAAAATCCCAAAGTCCCTCAAAGTTGCGGATGGTTGGAGGTCATGAGCGTTGGGAAGAACAACATCAACGATAATTTCCATGCATGCTATCATCGAGCTTGCGTGTTCTTGTTTTGCACTCCAATGATTCCATGGAGAAGTGACATGTCACAATAGTTGGTCGAGCTAAAGTTACAGATATCTCTTGAATAATTTCGTGGATGTTTGGAATCGATAAACTTCTCTAGTTGAATGACAATCGGCAAACAAGACTTGGGCGACATTGGCTACTACCCATTCTTTGAGCTCGGCATAACATTAATTACGAAAGGGCTAGCCATGAAGCTTGATAAGATTTGGCAAGACTTTAATACCATTGATTTATCTTGCAATAATTTCGGAGGCGGTACCAAATGCGATTGGTGATCTTAGCTCACTTCATCTTCTCAACTTATCCCACAATGCCCTTAACGGAAGCATCCCAAAGTCCTTTGGTCGGTTAAGGAATCTCGAATCACTCGACCTCTCCCGAAACCAACTAACGAGGGCAATCCCAGTGGAGCTTGCGGGACTCACATTCCTTGAAGTCTTGAATCTTTCCTACAATAAGTTGGTCGGGAGATCCCAAATGGTCGTCGACTACAAACATTTTCGAGTTGATTCCTTCAAAGGAAACTCAAAGCTATGTGGCTTCTATATCAACATAAGTTGCAGTCCTAGTGATGATGCGATGATTTATCTCCACGAGAAGATGAAAATGTGGAAGAGAGGGAGAGATTGAGTGGGAATACGTATCCACCGCACTTGGATATGTTGTGGGCTTAGGAAGCATTATCGGCTATCTCCTATTCGCCGAAGCTTGAGAAGAAATACTTGACAAAATAGAAGAGGTTGTTGAAGAGATACTCGATACCGTAGCAGGAGAAGAAGGCGTGCGAGAAAAGTGGTGGGAAATCGAGCGAGGAGACAATAGTGTTGGTTTGTTATTTAGTTTCTTTAAGGTGTGTAGTGAATACTCAAGATCTGTTTGTGTTTGTATGTGTTTTTGTTTACGATCGTTCATTTGAAGTGTATGAATGTGTAATTTATTTAAGCCTTTAGGTTTACGCAAAACATATGTTTTAGGTGTGACAAAGATTTGTAATCGTATTTAATGACATCAGGCATACAAATTCGTCAAACACAATAGATAAACAAAACAAAAATATCGTTTACATTGAAGAAAAATATCATTTATTTTTTTACCCTATAATTAACAGGTATCATTTATCGACACTTTCGTTGTTTAGCGTTCAAAATAAATTTATAACCTATTGCCCATCACAGTAGTGGCAAATGATAAGTATAGGGTTGATCCCACGAGGAGTTGGTGTAGCAATCTCGATGTCACGATGTCACTTAAAGGGATGAGAGTAGTGTAATTATCTTGATCACTATAGGTAAGACTAAAGTAACCTGAAACGAACTCAAGGAAAATATCAAATAATAAAACGAATCTGGCTTGGGCAACAACTTGGTGAAGATGATTAACACTTGGTCATTGGTGCAAAGGTTTTCACTACATGACATGCATCAACCGGTTATAAGAGACATACGTCGTGACCCCATTGTCACGCGTCACGCCCACGATGCACCCCTCCAAATCTATCCTTTCTGTGTAAAGAAATGCAAGGGACACCCTATGCAAACTATCTAACCCGTAATGCCCACGCACGAGGACTCCTCAGTACATGCAAGCCTACATGCAGTGTTATGATCTAGACAGACCTGGTATTGGCAAAGGCAGCTGCTAGGACTACTCCAACTCGCCCACACTAGTCGTACTATTTGGGGTGTGGGACACCCGACACCTTAATCCAATTATTACTTGCAACCCTGCCTTGCCCACTATGTTATTCGTGACTAACACACCGAGTTTGGTTAAGTTATATATTGCTCAGGACCTAGTGCTTCGGGAATACATGCATACAGATCGTAATACCCTACTTAGACCTCTCGAGTTATATTAATCATGCTTCACTTAGTTATACCCAAACGAGAATAAAGACTTAGCTAGACATAAAATAAACAAACACGCAACAGTTAATTGAGACCATCATGAAAAGGAAACAACTTACTATTACTTGAATGAAATAAACGGCGAGCCCAAAGTGCCGCGAACAAACATACGAAAATCAAATAAAAGCGTTTGCCTCGAAGGGACTTAATGTATGTGGTGGTGGTGATAGTGTTGAACGAACTAAAAGCTTTCAGAATGATGATGTTGTGGATGATGCGAAGAAGATGCGCACAAGTCGCGCATTCATCCTATATTTATAGGCCGAGAGAGATCGACGATGGTGATGGCCCATGGGCTGGATAATCCTTTAGGGTTTCCTTGTTGATCAGCGTTGTTTTCTTGCCCAGACGGATTTGAGGTGATCTCCTCCTGATTTTATGGGATTCGGTATCAGCGCGCGTCTTTTCGGATTTTGCGAGATTCATCCCGATCCCGCGTATCTTGCCCATCACCTCTCTCTCTGTCTTCTCTTGCCCTTCTTCTTCCTCTTCTCTCGGTTTCACTGTCTTCTTCTTGCGCTTGCCCATCGCCTAGCCTCTCGGAGATGTAATTGCCCATTTCCCCGCCTTGCCCTGCGACCAATGGTGTCCTCCCGCACACAAAACACAACAAGAAGGACACAAAGACTCGATCTAGACCTAGACAAGACATGTAAAAAGAGCACAAAACTTGGGCTCGTCACGCACACACTTTAAACATGCTTGTCCTCAAGTATGCACATGTAATTTGTCCAAGACAACAAAAGAAAGAAAAGACACAAAAAGACACAAAAGGTTAGCACATCTTCACAAGCAGGTTATCTCGGCCAATATAAGCTTCATTAGAACAAACTAGCAATTCAAGAAGACTCAATTCAAGCAACGACCATCAAACAAGTCAAAATATAAATTTGAGCATATTGGGCATTTTCCTCACCAACGCTCTGCACTCTTGTGTATAGGCTAGTGTATACGCTCAGGACATCTGTCATTTCGACTACCTAAGCTTGCGTACCCTCTATCATCTCCACCGTTTAGACAAAGTTCTAAACATTTATCCTTAGGTCTTTTATTTGGTTGTAATGGGGCTTAAGACATAGGTGGGAGATTTTTGGAACGGGGCTAGGGTCATCATGGTCTCAGGTTTGAGGGAGTTGTTTTGTCCTTCATGGATTTCCTTTCGCCTTCTTCTTACGGGCCTCAGCATAAACATCTTAGGACTTCGTCAATATAGTTCCTTTTTATTTAAAGTCCTTCATTTTTTTTCTTTTTCTTTCAATTCTGGGTTCTTTCTCTATATTGGGCATTTTGCCCACTTCTTTGAAATTTGGGTAACCCATTTTTTTTTTCTTTTGCCCATTACGAGGCTACTGTTCTTCCCTTCTTGTTCGCCTTTTTCTTCTATTAGCTCCTAAGTCCAAATGACCGGGTGAGCTTTTTCCGTGCTAATTTAAGTGAGTGAAGGAAATTATTAAGCTCAAGGGGGCTGAACAAGGGATTAACAATAGGTAAGACATTTTTGGCTCAGTGGGCTATTTGAAAGAAAAGTTGCCTAAGTCATCTAAATGTTTTAGCTAAGTCAATGAGGCCTCGACATAAGAGTGCACGCAAGTTCTAGCAGAAGTCTTATGAAGATGTCAATAAACACACAAGAAAGGAATCTGCGTTGATCAAGATACAACATTTTAGGCTCAAAACTCACCATGTGTGCTCAAATTCAAATCGTCATCCTTATTTACATACGGTCATGCTCAAAACAGAATTCCTAAAACTACTAACATCATTCAAAACAAAACAAATACAGGCCAATCAAACCCACCAATTTAAATATGCTAACCGACACACCAAAACGAAAACCCCTCCCCACTCACACACTTTGCGTTGAGAAAAGTGGGTAAACAAGGAGGGAACACAAACAACAAACAACGAAACGACATGAGCAAGGTAGGCAATCCCCACTCACACACTTTGCCTTGGGCAAAGTGGGTCGATGTGACCAACCTCTTAACTCAAACAAACAAAGCAGACGCAACCCTCCACTCACACACTTTGTCTTGAGCAAAGTGGGTGAGAAAAGGGGGTTGACCACCAACAACAAACAAAACAAAAACAAAGAAAGCAAAAGAAAAACAACAAACAAAGAAAACAAAAGGAGGACAACAAGGTCAGAGGAAGGGGGATACTGATATCGGTGTGGGCAAAGTAGGCAAGTAGGGCGTCGTGGGTAGCTTTCATCCGTTCCTCCATCACGGTCAAGCGGGCTTTTATGTCCTCATCTTCCTCCCGATTTTCTCGAATCCCTTCCCAGTGGATGGGAGATCATGCGAGGTTGTCACGTCATCGGTGGTGGTTCGGTGAAGACCGGTGCCGCTGCGGTCATAGTAGATGTCCTTTATTCGTTCCAAGATAGCCATATCAATATCTGACTCGGGCTCTGATTCCAGATCGGTGTTTGCTTCGTCCGATACTTTCAGCTTTGTGGCCAAGACAGTCACCAGGTGGGCAAGAGAGATCCTCTACTTTGGGTGAGTCAGAATGTCCTTGAAATGGGCAACAGCGAATGCGGCAAAATTCACCATGTGGCCATGCTCCATGCACCACAAAATAAATGACTCTGTTGGGAGGCGGAGTTGTTCATCCACCTTACCAAAAAACTGTAGGACAAGAGACGATGGCACATCCGCAGTGCGTTGTTCTTCAGTTCATTGCCCTTTGCGTATCCTGACTTGAATGTCATGCCCAAACCAATCGTCGACCATTTTTCATTCCATTCCTCCCCGGTGTGCTCGGGTATAAAGGTAAAGGCCTCCTCAGCCGTGGTTTTGTCTCGAAACTTCATCATGCCCAAGATGCAATTGAAATCATTCGGGAGAGCGAGAAGCTCACGCCCATCACCGAATTTTATGCAATCCGTGGTCGACTTCACCTTGCTAGGATTTTTACTTGAGGTTTGAATGAACTCCTTGCACGTGATGTATAGTCGTCCTGCTATTCCAAAACGCCCCATCAATCCTCACGGTACTTCCTCACTTCATTTTTCACCCCGAGGCTGTCCAACACCTCCATATCAGCGTCTTGGGCTTCACAATGTCCTCGTCGGCGGTCGATGGATGAACTTGGGTGGCCTCTCCATGGTCGGGATAGCTTTCCTCTTGTGGAGGAGGGTGATGCCGTCTTGCGAGTTCACATGAGTTCTCTTCGCGATGGTACCGAACTTCCGGCGAGGCTTCCTTTCGGCGGTGGTGGTGCCTCGAAATCTTTCTTAGCGGGGTCTCTTCTTTCCTCATCTTCTCCTTTTCTCCCGGAGGTTCACCTTTCGTCGGCTTCGTCCGGCGGACTCCTCCGTCTTAGGTGGGGTGTCCTCCTTTTCCTTCTTTGAGCGGCCTTTTCCTTAAACGCTTTGGCCTTCTTCTTCTTGGGCTTTTCCGTCGTCTCCCTTGGTGGTTCTTCCTGCATTTCCGTTGTGGGTGTGGGCACCGTCTCCTCGATTATCTTCTCTAAGTCTTCAGAGTTCATTGGAGAGGGGCTCTTGGGCATCTTGATCGTGGCAGGGGTTTCAAAGGGAGCGGCCATCGTTTCTTCGGGCTTGGTGGTTTCCTTTGGCTCGGAGGGGGAATCGGAGATTTTTGTGGAATTTTTGGCTCTGGTTCTTCGAGTGCTCATTTTGGGAAGTGAATGGGGGTTTCTTTTTTCTAGGGTCAGGTTGGGAGAGAGAGAGGTAGAAGTTGCAGAGTTGAGGCGACGTGGGGGAGGGGGTTAATGATGGAGTGGCTAGATGTATGGGACGGTTACGTCTTTTCTTCTGACAACCGCCTGCCACCCGTTCTGGAGCTTACCCTCTTACCCACGGAGAAAGCGAAGTGTCTCATCTTGCTCACTTCGATCATGCTCACAAACTGTTCCTGTATATATACCAACACAACACCACATGCAAAACGAAGGCAAAGCTAAAAAAACAAAAACAAAAAAGAAAACAACTAAGAAAGCAAATAAAATACCAGGTTGCCTCATGGTCAGCGCCTTGGTTATCGTCGTGGCTCGACCAGACTTCTTCATTACTCTTCACCGTCGGGGGCTTGCACTTGATGCAGTTCCCCTGGATCTATCTCGTGATGCCCATAGTAAGCTTTCAGACGCTGTCCATTGACCTTGAAGGTCTTTCTTGTCTTCAGGTCTGCGACCTCGACAGCTCCATTCGGAAATTGAGTTTTGACTTCATATGGTCCACACCACTTGCTTGTTAACTTGCACGACATTAATTTAAATCGAGGCGGTATATGACACCAATTGCCCTTGCTCGAATGCATTGGCTTTGATAAGGCCAGTCGTGTGCCTTCTTTAATCTTTCTTTGTATAGAACGGCATTGTCATGGGCCTCACCCTTATCTCCTCCAGCTCTTGAAGTTGAAGTTTTTGAGCTTGGCCATCACGGTCCCAATCAAAGTTGAGCTTGTTTACTGCCCAAAATACCTTGTGCTCTAGTTCTACTGGTAAGTGACACATCTTGCCAAACACAATTCGATGCGGTGACATGCCCAAGGGGTCTTGTATGCGATTAGACGCGCCCATGTAGCGTCGTCGAGGCGAGTGCTCCATCCCCACACATAGGTCCCACTACCTTCCTCAATATGGTCTTAATGATTATGTTGGACAACTCCGCTTGCCCATTGGCTGCGGATGGTAGTATGGTTACCCGATGGGTTACACCATATTTCTCGAATAATTTGGCAATAGTAATGTTACAGAAATGGGTTCCTTGATCGTTGATAATTTCCTTGGGCACACCGAACCTGTTGAATATATTAGCTTTAAGAAAAGCCGAAACCACCTTTGAGTCATTGGTGGCACTTGCCTTGGCCTCAACCCATTTTGAAACATAGTCCACTGCAAGCAGGATATATGCGTTGCCCCTTGAGCTTGGTAATGGTCCCATAAAGTCCATTCCCCATACATCAAACATTTCGATTTTAGGATAGGTATCATGGGCATCTCATTTCTCCTCGTGATATTTCCTTCTGATGACACCCTTACATTGCTTACATAGCTCATAAGCATCCTTGAATATCGTGGGCGGAAGAGATCCACTGCCTAACACCTTCCTCGCTGCTCTCTTGTGCCCAAAGTGACCTCCACATTCTTTGGAGTGGCAGGATTCGAATATCTTTGATCTCGCCGCACGCACTGTCGTAGGACTTGGTCGGCACACTTTCTCCATAAGTAGGGATCATCCCATATGTAAGTGCGACAGTCTACCTTGATCTTTTTTCTTTGATACGTAGTGAGCCCAATAGGGAGTTCTCCGGTGGTTTGTAATTCACCGTCTGCATACCATGGTTCGAAATCCTCCGTGCCTCGAATGAAGTATAAATGTTCTCGGGGAAGGTCTCCGCAATGGGCACAGGGTCTTCCCCCTTCAATATCCTACTCAGGTGGTCGGCCACAAGGTTTTGTGCTCCACTTTTGTCATTGATTTCTACATCGAACTATTGGAGAAGCAAGATCCATCTGATCAGTCGTGGCTTTGACTCCTTCTTGGCCATCGTGTATCTCGGGCGGTGTGATCGGTGTGAGCGATTGTCTTTGCCCGATTAGGTATGATCGAAATTTTTCAAAGGCAAAGACGACCGCCAAGAGCTCTTTCGGTTGTCTTTGTAGTTGCATTGTGCGGCATTGAGAGTTCGCGAGGCATAGTAGATGGCATGACTTTCCTTTCCTCTTCGTTATCCCAAGCGACTCCCACAACAGCCCGCTTGCATCGCACATAACTTCAAACAGATGCCCCAATCTGGGGTGGATGATCGGTCTTTGAGATTAAGTTGTTCTTGAGTGTCAAAGCCATCTTACACTCTTCATTGAATTCCCATGGTACATCATTCTCGAGCGATCGTGTCATGGGTCAAGCGATCTTCGTGAAGTCCTTCACAAATCTTCTCAGAGACCCAACATGCCCAAGGAAACCTCGCACTTGCTTTCATCGTGGATAGGGTAATTTGGCGATGATCTCTACTTTAGCTTTATCTATTTCTATCCTCTTTCGGATACCACGTGCCCGAGAACAAACCCTTTTGTACCATGAAATGACATTTCTCATAATTGAGGATCAAATTCTTTTCGACACATCTCGTGGGACTACCTCCAAATTCTTGAAGCACTCTTGAATGATTCCCAGAGGCGGTAAAGTCGTCCATAAAGACCTCAATGCATTTCTCGAATAGGTGCGAGAAGATGCTCATCATACATGTTGAAATATCACAGGGGCATTACACAAGCGAAAGACATTCTTCTCAGAGGCAAATGTCCCGAATGGGCATGTGAAAGTGGTTTTATCACGATCGCCTTGGGCAACCCGGATCTGCATGTAGGCAGTATCCGTCTAAAAACAAAAGAATTTGTTTCTAGCTAACCTTTCCAAAGTCTCGTCAATGAAAGGTAATGGGAAGTGATCTTTTCGGTTCTTGTGTTGAGCTTTCGATAGTCGATACACATTCTCCAACCTGTTTGGAGTCTCGTTGGGATCGACTCTCCTTTCTCATTTTTCACTACCTGAATGCCTGACTTCTTGGGCACGACATGCACTAGGCTGACCCATTTACTGTCTGATATGGGATATATGATGCCAAAGTCGAGAAGCTTCAAGATCTCCTTCATGACTACCGCCTTCATAGCTGGGTTTAACTTCCTTTGTTGATCGCGCACCGGTTTGGCTTCTTCTTCCATCAAAATATTGTGAACGCATATGGATGGACTGATGCCCTTGATGTCGGCCAATGTCTATCCAATAGCTTCCTTGTATTACCCAATAACATTCCTAACAGCTTCCTCCTGATTTGAACTAAGTTTAGCATTGATGATCACGGGCAAGGTGTCGTCCTTCCCTAGAAATATGTACGTCAGGTGGTGAGGAAGAGTCTTTAGCTCGAGTTTGGGAGCTCTCATAAGGGATGGAACGAGCTTTTCTTCTTCCTTCAGCTTGGACATGTTCTGGTATATTGACCACTTGAGACCTTCGGGCTCACTCCGCAAATAAAGCAGGGCCTTCCGACATTGTCCATAAGCTATTTCTTCGTGAGCTTATCGCCCTTAAGCCCTCTTTGAATGGTTGCATCCGGAGGGTCTTGCAAACCTATCTCGGGCGGGATGTCTCCCACCATGGGTTGATGTGATCGATGAATTCTACCACTTCAATATCAATCGGATGCTCCATGGCCTTGAAGATATTGAAGGTCACCGTCTCGCCAATTCACGGGATAACTTGCCCGTGTCGCCATCAATCACAGTTACGGTGTCTTCATGAATGGTCGCCCAATAACATAGCGAGGATTTGTTACCCATCGTGCCCATATCCGAGCGTAGAAGTCCGCCGGAAATATGAGTTCCTCCACTTTGACCAATCGTCTTGATGATTCATACGGATAGCGTTGGACTGTCTCTAATTGGATAACCACTCGTGTTGGCTTCAAGGTTCCCACTTTTAATTCGTTAAACATTGACAAGGGCATGACATTTATAGATGCCCCCAAATCCAACATGGCCCTTTCGATCCTCGTATTGCCTATCACGCGGGAATGAAAAACATCCACGGATCTCCACACTTCTCGGGCAATTTTATTGCGGGACTACGGATACATTTTCTCCCACTTAGAATTTTGCATCATCTTTGTATTTCACCTTTCTCGTGCACAATTCTTTCATGAACTTTGCCCACTTGGCATCGTGCCCAGGCGATGATGAGTGGTATATTAATTTCACCTTACGAAACATCGATACATCTCACTCATTTCTTCCTCTCTGCGGTTCTTGGCAATCGCACGAAATGGAGGTAAAACCTTAGGATTAGGTTTGACATAGGTCGGCTCAATGATTGCATCTTCTTTTCCGTCTTTTCTTGGCGGTTCTACATGATCATCGTCGTCTTGACCAATGTGTTACGTGAGATCTTCCACTTGGTGTATGTCGCATCGTCCTTAGGCATGAAAACGTTTTTGCGGTTTCTTCCCGCTTCTCAAGGCTCTGACGTTCGGTTGGGCTAGCTCGTTTACCTCTACTTGTGGAGGTAAATTTCCTTACTTCTTCTCAAGGCGCATTCGGCGACCGTCGATTGGGAAACTTGGTTTCAAGGCTCTGAGGGCTCACTTGTCTCGACCTTGAATTTCGTTCTCTTGTTGAGCCTTCACATTCTCTCGTGCCTTAGTATGCACAAGTTCGACCAACGATGGCCCACCGCTATAGTCACGCTAATTATTCTGTCTTCTTTGTTGTTGTTGTCCTGCCCTTCGTCTTTCTTTGTTGTCTGTCCGTCACTTCTTTGGTTGTTAGACCACCTAAAGTTTTCGTGGTTCCTCCATCCTGGGTTGTAGGTTTGGGAGTTTGGATCATATCTCCTCTGTTCGTATTGTCCAGTACCATTTTGACCCACTGCATTGACTTCTTCTTCTTCAAAAAGGGTGGGGCATTAATCCGTGTGATGTGTCACGGCCGCGCAGATTTGGCAAACTTTAGCTTTCTTTTGCCCAGGCCCCGTGTTGGTTATGAACTTGTCGAACAGGTTACAAATTTTATCCAGCTTGGTCTCCACGGTTGAAGAAGTAGCGGCGGCTTGCCTCGTAACTTCTCCTCCTTCGTCTTTGTTTTCTTCGGCCATCTCGCCCAACAATCTAAAGGCCTCACTGGGAACTTTATTCATTATCGAACCTCCACAAGCTGCATTCACCCAAATTTTCTTTGTTGCCCTTAACCCGACCATGAAATATTGGATTAGATCATGGTCTGGAATTTGATGTTGAGGGCATTTCGCCTGCAGTTGTTTAAACCTTCCCCAGTAATCATAAAAGGTTTCCCAGTGCCCGTTTGATCTTTCTTATCCTTTTCCTCATATTACGAATGCGGTGCGGAAAGTACTTCTCGAGGAACTTCGGTGAAGTTGTGCCCAAGTGGTCACACTTCCAATGGGCGGTGTGAGCCATTCTCTTGCCCCATCATGCGAGAGAGGGAATGATACTAATCTCACATACTCTCCAAGGTTTTCATTGGCGCGATAGTTCCACGCCGTCTCGAAGTCTTGTAAATGCCTTTGTGGATCCTCCCGGGCATGTCATTTGAATCGGGGAGTATTTGGATGAAGGAATGCTTCATCTCCCGTTGCCATTGATCGCGAGCAAAGTGATGCCCGTTGGCCTCAAGTTCTGGTTGTTAGGGAACACCATTTCCCTCAATGTTCGCTCTACTTGCGGTTGTTCACCTATCGTATTGCCCTCTGGGTTTTCTTCTCGATTAGCTGCCCTTGCGCTTGTCGCGCCTCCGTCTGCTTTTCTCCTCCGCGTGCGTTTCGATCTCGGGATCGCACACAGATTCTCCGTTCTCTCCTGCGAGGTTGGGTCGTAGCATCTGATAAAGCAATATAAACACGAAATAGATATTACTCTTTGGAATGCACAACTCCGACAGCGGCACCTATTTTGACACGCTATCGTTTAGCATTCAAATAAATTTATAACCTATTGCCCATCACGGTAGCCGGCGATAAGTATAGGGTCGATCCCACGAGGAGTTGGTGTAGCAATCTCGATGTCGCGATGTCACTTAAAGGGATGAGAGTAGTGTAATTATCTTGATCACTATAGGTAAGGCTAAAGTAACACGAAAGCGAACTCGAGGAAATATCAAATAATAAAAGCGAATCGGCTTGGGCAAAACTTGGTGAAGATGATTAACACTCGGTCATAGATCTGAGGTTTTCACTACATGACATGCATCAACCGTTATAAGAGACATACATCGTGACCCCATTGTCGCGCGTCACGCCCGATGCACCCCTCCAAATCTATCATTTACGTGTAAAGAAATGCAAGGGACACCTGTCTGAAACTATCTAACCCGTAATGCCCATGCGAGGACTCCTCAATTACATGCAACTACATGCATCGTTATGATCTAGACGGACCGGTATTGGTAAAGGCAAATGCTGGGACTACTCCAACTCGCCCACACTAGTCGTACTATTTGGGGTGCGGGACACCGACACCTTAATCCAATTATTACTTGCAACCTGCCTTGCCCACTATGTTATTCGCGACTAACACACGAGTTTGGTTAAGTTATATATTGCTCGGGACCTAGTGCTTGGGAATAAATGCATAGATCGTAATGCCTACTTAGACCTCTCGAGTTATATTAATCATGCTTCACTTAGTTATACCCAAACGAATAAAGACTTAGCTAGACATAAAATAAACTAACACGCACAGTTAATTGAGACCATCATAAAAGGAAACAACTTACTATTACTTGAATGAAATAAGCGGCGAGCCCAAAGTGCCGCCAACAAACATCTGGCGAATAAAAGCGTTTGCCCGAAGGACTTAATGTATGTGGTGGTGGTGATAGTGTTGAGCGAACTAAAAGCTTTCGAATGATGATGTTGTTGATGATCACGAAGAAGATGCGCTGAAGTCGCGCATTCATCCTATATTTATATGCCGTTAGAGATCGGCGATGGTGATGGCCCATGGGTGGATAATCCTTTAGGGTTTCCTTGTTGATCGCGTTGTTTTCTTGCCGGATGGATTTGAGGTGATCTCCTCACGATTTTATGGGATTCGGTATCGTGCGTCTTTTCCGGATTTTGCGAGATTCGTCCGATCCGCGTATCTTGCCCATCACCTCTCTCTCTTCTCTTGCCTCCTTCTTCCTTCTTCCTCTTCTCTCGGTTTACGCGCATTCTTCACTTGCGCTTGCCCATCGCCTAGCCTCCGGAGATGTAATTGCCCATTTCATACTGCGCGCCCTGCGAGACCGGTGTGTCCTCCCGGACACAAAACCTGACAAGAAAGACACAAAGACTCGATCTAGACCTAGACAAGACACAGAAAAAGAGCACAAAACTTGGGCTCGTCATTTACATTGAATAAAAATATAACTTGCATTGAAGAAAAATATCAATATCCGTACATACGGATGTCCGCATAGGAGACCACCCCAATGAAGAATATACCTCCGAATTTGTGACAATTTTAGTCTATTACCAAATAGAATAGCTCAAGAATGCTTAATCGGTACATGAGGACATTACTCCCAAATAAAAAGTAACCATTTGATTTACAAGTATCACCGACATAGTGTAATGACTTAACAAGAGACAAATACTCCATCCGTCTCTAAATTTTCTTCCTTTTTTTTTATGGACGTCCTCAATTTTTTCCTATCCATTTATGGTAACTATCTTTCCATCTTATTACCTCAATAATATCCTTTATTTACACTTTTACCACCCATGGTCCATCATTGTTTCTCTTTTATCTTCAACAATCCATTTATTTACACATTTTACCACATATGTTCCACCACTAACTAATTGATATTACACTATTGTGGAACCTTACTCCACTCATAATACATGCAACAACTTTTATTAAAATCGATCAGAAGATTCGAGGAATAGATTTGGGGACGGAGGGATATAATTTATCACAAGCATTAAATTTATGTTTAAAATGGACTTTTATTCATTCTAATGAACCTATTCTCCCATTAGAGATGAAATCTTTTCAACAAATTGCCTCTCAAACATTAGTTTTTCGAACACGAAAGCGACACCTATTGTGGGCTAGCGAATAATTTCCACCACGGCCTCAACAAGTCTAATAGCATAATTGCAATTGCGATTATTTCATCGTTTCCAACTTTTTCGTCTCTATATTTGAAGAAAAGGCGTGCATGGGCTTTGAACATGGGCGACCCCAGGCCCGACCCTAGAATCAACGGTTTGGGCGGACCGGCGGTCAGCGGGCACGAATCGGAACAAAGCTAGGCCTGGGGTGGGCTCGGTTCAAGCGAGGCCGAACCGTGGTTAACCGGCGGTCCGAACCGTCGAACTTCCACGAACCGCGGTCCGATTATAGCCGTTGGAACCGTGGGCCTGGGGCTGAGGGCTGAACCGGCGGCTCGTGGGCCGTTGGAATCGGCGGTCCGGCCTAAACCGGCGGTCCCAACGGCTGAAAAGCGGCTAGTTTTCAATTTTCACCCAAAATCACTCCTATAAATATATCCATCATCCTAACTCTATCCTCACAATGATCTCTCATTTCTCAACCTTAATTCACTCATTTACATCTAATTTTCAAGCTTTCAAGCTCTCGTTCTCACTCTCAAACTCAATCTCTCAAGTTCTCAAGCTCTCAATCTCCGTTCTTATTCTAAACTCTCAAACTTTCTCACTTCATCAATCATCATGTCTTTCTTTAAAAGATCAAACAAGGGAAAGGAAAGGCCGCGATGAAGGAGCTCAGTGAGGAGGAGACATTCCAACTCAGCGTTCATGAAGGGCCTTAGCGGAGGAAATCTCGAGCAAGTTGCGAAAGGTTACACGAAGAAGATGCTCGATTTTATGAAATGGTGCATCGAATGGAAAGAAGTCCCAATTTCGGTGGCGTGGCTCGAGCGACCAAGGCGGCGATGAAGAAGGCGACGAAGAATATGAAGACTTTGACGAATCACCGCCACAACCACCAAAATCAAAGGAACTTAAGTCCAGCGTTTTGTGAAGCACTTTAGGTACGCAAATTTTTACGTTTCTTACAAATTAGTTTCACAATTTTAATTTCATGTTCATAGTTCTTACAATATCTTGTTATATTTTCTTTAGAAAGTGGAAGTTCTAGTGAAGCACCTCTTCCCGACGGTCGAAAGAGATCATTGCTTATTGCAACTATTGCATGAAAACTATAAATGGATCGAGAAAGGAGGTTCGGAATGCTCAATAGGCACATGGAGGTTCTCATCCTCATGAGTATGGAATATCAACGAACCAAGCTCAAATTAAAACCCTTCTCAATATTCTACAACAGTGCGTCCACTTTATTTAAATTTGATAAGGAAAATATGAAGATCACGATGGCTAGATATTGTGCTATGGAAAACTCCCTTTTAATTATGCCGATAGAGTTACGTATGAAGAATGTTATAAAGAGGACTTGGTCCTAATAAATACAAAGTTAGTAGAAGTATTATGCTTAAGAAGATTAGGAGACAATCGTGGAAAAAAACATGATTTAATGAAATATTTGGTTCGTTTAGGTCATAAAGTTTCTATTTGTGCGATGTTTGGACGGATGCTTATAATAATAATTCTTATATGGGTATTACTTGTCATTGGATTGATTCGAAATGGGTTATGGAAAAGCGTTTAATTGCTTTTAGAGTTTGAAGAGCCTCATAATGCTTTAGGTATTGCTAATATTATAATTGGTGTGTTAAATGAGTATTCTTTGATTAATAAAATTTTTCCGTTGGTTTTGATAATGCTTGACAAACACCGCTAGTATTTCTCAACTTATTGAAGCATGTGCACTTCTTTTGAAGGAAAATACTTTCATTCTAGATGCATTTGTCATATTTTAAATTTATGTGTTCAAGATGCACTTAGTATTTTCAAGATTTCGTTAGGCTTATTAGAAATGCTATCAAATGTTTGCATGCTTCAAAAACTTGTGGGAAGAGATGGCAAAAATATTGTCGTACAAAAAATATTTCTTATACATGTTTCAAATTGGATGTTTCTCATCGTTGGAATTCTACTTATGAAATGATTCATAGTACTATTACATATAAGGGTCATTTATGTGATTTTTTTAGAAAAGAGTTTACAACTATTCAATTAAATCTTAATGAGTCTCATTGGGATGCATGCATGGATTTATATCGATTATTAAAGGTATTTCATGGTGCAACGAAACAATTATCGAGAGTTTATTATTGCACTTCCGTTATGGTTTTAGAACATTACATGCATATTGCCATGTCTTTTCGTAGTTGTTTTAGTAAACCATCTTTATGTGGTGTAATTTATTTTATGGTTCAAAGTGGCTAAAATATTTTAGGGAGATACCTACAATTTTTTGCTTGCTAAGTGTTTAGATCTAAATGGAAATATGATGGTACTTGTCGAATGCTTAATGTTTATTATGATGCTTTTAGGCAAATGGATTTTCAAGGTGCTAGTATAGAAGGAGAATTAGTTTATTTTGATCTCCGGATGTAGATCAAATCAAATATAATCTTGAAAAGAATTTAAGAAATCTTTTCAAGAATATAGGTCGAAATATGGTAGTGATGATGATATTCAAACTCCACCTCCTTCTTCTATGATGTCTACGATTAATTTTCCTTTTGATATGAATGAGTTTGATCCTTTGGTGCAACAAATGACTTGATGTACCAAAATAGAACATTCGAAGGCCGAGAGGACAAGGTAATAGTGAATTAGATATATATTTGCAAACTCGCTTTTGTCTTTGGTGTTGAAGATAGCGGTCCTTGATCGATGTCTTGAAGTGGTGGTCGAAGAAGGAGTACCCAATCCTCTCAATCATGGAAAATGAGTTATTTGCCGTCCGGCATCCACGTATCCGTTGAACAAGCATTTAGCATTGGAGGACTAATGCTTGATCAAAGAAAAGCAACATGAAGCCGGCGAACATTGAAGCTACAATGTTGCTCGATGATTGGTGTAGGGCCGACCTTAGAGCTCAAGAACCACAATGGGAAGATGGTAGCGAGGCGAAGGCGAGGCCTTCACTGAAGCGGATCGATCGGAATTGGGTGCGGAGGCGGGTAGAGCATTTAGAAATAAAAAGAACTACATGGACTTTGATTCCTCTATGATTATGAGGATATGTAGGCAACTCAATTTTAGAAATTAAATTGAGCTCAAGTCCTTTATTATTATTATTTTTCATCCCTATGTAAAAGTCATAAATGGATTTATGTAATTTTACTCATCATTTATTAAAAATGCAAAGTGTTGACACATATTTTATATTTATCGTATTTTAACAAATGCAAAAATGCAAAGTATTTACAAGTTCAAACATAAAAAAATCATTTACAAATTACAACTTACAAATTTAAAAATATTTACAAGTTTAGAAGTTTACAAATTTTATATTTACAAGGTTATTAAACTTTAGACTTAAAAGTTAAAAGTTAAAACTTAAAAGTTTGTTAAAATCTTGGACTTTGATACTTGTTGCATATTTGATTGAATTTTCAGAAAAATTGAGATAGAATTGGAGATTTTACCCTTCATAAGAGTTGAAGTATATCGCGATATGAGTTCGTGGCGCAAGCGGATCGAAAATCGGAGCTCGGACGAGAGAGAATAGATCGATACAAAATCGCTGCGCGAACAGGCGAATCGGCGGGCTCGGCCTAAACCGGCGGTTCGAGCCCGAACCGGGACCGCCGTGCTCAGGCCCGGCCCTAAACCGCCATCTAGTATGTAGGGCGGGCTGGGGCCTTCACTTTGGAACCGCCCGAACCGCGGGCCCGGCCCTAAACCGGCGGTTCCGGCCGTAAACACGTCTCGTTCCCCACTTCTTTTTCGTCTCTATATTTGAAGAAAAGATGGCTTTATCTTTGTAACAACTAACAAAGACTTTGAAATTCTAATGAAAAGACGATTTTATAAGTTAAGCTATTGAAAATACTACAGAAATTAAACATTTTTTTTAGTGTAATATTTGGGTATAGAAATATTCGATTTATAGGTGTTTGGCTGAGCTGACAAACTCCTTAAAATAATTTATAAGTTGTTTAGAAGCTTATAAATCATTTAAAATAAGTTTGGCCAAACAACCTCATAGTCTTTGTAATCAAGTGTTTTAAGTTTTTTCCACCACTACCTCAACAAGTCTTTCAAGTCAACTGTTTAACACTTTGCAATGGCAATATTTAAATTAAGGTGGAACGACTAAGACTTAAAATTCTAATTTAGTAAAGACTCTAATGGGTAGCAAAACATTTATTAAAAAAAACTAAAGAAATTGATAGTAATTATTGAATATAATCTTTAAACCTTCTAATGATGAGTTTCCATTAATATCCAATGTATGAATTGATAGAGTTTTGCTTTTGTTGGAGTAAATACTGGACTGTACACTCAAGCCCGATCTCAGTTATCCAAATTTTTGGACCTATGTTTTTTGGGCCCAGACGGGACCCTAATGGGCTTAGGGTTAGGTTTGATTATTGTTCTATTTAATATCCGTTTCTCCCTGTAATTTGTATCCAAAAAATATAATGAAATCTCTGGTTTGGCATCGCCCCCAGACGTAGTCGCAAGACGAACTGGGTAAATAATTCTTGTGTTCTTTATTTTCAGTCGTGATTATGGTGTGTGTTTTTTGCAATAATTGGTATCAGTGCTTCAGGTTCAGAGGAAGCAATCACAACGATGGATGAGAAGATTTCAATCGAGAAGTTCTATACTCAGTATTCCAATAGTCTAGAATTGATCAACTTCTCAAGGTGGAGGGCGATGGTGCTAGGGATGATGCACAGTTGAGGCACAACAATTGAAGCTATTACTCTTTGTGGAGCTTTGGCGTGGCATTAATCATGAAAGGGAGAGGCTTGCAACTTATTAAGATTTGGTCAGAATTTATTATCATGGATTTGTGTTGCAATAATTTCCATTGAGAGATACCAAGTGCAATTGGAGTTCATCATCTCAACTTCTCCCACAATGCTCTGAATGGAAGCACACCCATGTTGGAGTATGGAACCTGAATAGACTATACACTCAAGCCCAATTCTAAATTTTTGGGCTTATGTTTTTGGGCCCAGGCGGAACCCTAATGAGCTTAAGGTTAGGATTTGATTATTGTCTATTTAATAGCCGTTTTTCCCTGTAATCTGTAACCGAAAAATATGGTTAAATCCCGGACTTGACATCGCCCCCAGACGTAGTCGCAAGACGAACTGGGTAAACAATTCTTGTGTTCTTTATTTTCTATCGTGATTTTGGTATGCGTCTTTTTCGTAACAACCCAAAATTATTTGGTCAGTTGAGGAAGCTCAAATCACTCGACCTTTCTAGAAACCAACTAAGTGGAGCTTGCAGAGCTCACATTCTTTTTAGTCTTGAATTTGTCGTACAATAAGCTGGTTGGAGAGATCTCAAAGGGGCATCAGATACAGACATTTTCAGCTGATTTCATCAAAGGAAATGCAGGATTTTGTGGTTTCAATATCAACATATATACATATTGACGATGACAGTGATTTATCACCACCGGAACATGAAATGTCAAACACAAGACGGAGATTGAGTGGGCAAAGGTATCGAGAATAGCTCACATCATTTCTGTGTATGTATGCTATAAAAGCAAACATTGATCGTTTCAAACGTGAATTCAAATGTAAATTATTCCTGTCAACCGTAAATCTTAGCAGCGAAGATTTAAAGCCACAAACCCTTTATTCGTAAATTACTAAACTTACAGTCTAACCAGCTAAGAGGCGAGTTGCACCTCGATTCCACCAAACACTGGAGACCACAAGTCTGATCTTCAGTACTTGTTACTAGCTAATAAAACAATGAGGAGTTTAAAACAAGGAATCCCTTTAAGGGACTAAGGGATTCACATGTTCATCAAGTCGTGGACGTAGGATGAGTTTCTTTGAATCACGTGAAAATCTCTGTATCTTTTACTATTTTGAGGTTAATTGTTTAGCTTAGTTTTACTTTTAGCATCTTTCTCAAAGTTGGTTATGATGTTTTTACTCTTCCTTAGTTTACTTCTGCTTTGATGCTTTCTGAACAAGCTTTCTGAGTGACTAAGTTCGGCCTTCGTTCCATCACCTTCCGCACACACAAGTTAAACTGTCTATAACTCATCATACCAATCAGCTGACTCAATCACTCTTTTGAAAAAGGTGTTGTAAACTCTCGCAAATTTTCAATCATGTGTATCCCTCGTACATCTGACACTTGGCTCTCGGGACCCAACAATTTCCTTTTCTTAATAAACAAAATCACATCAATAAAAACCATAACAAAAACATATTAATATCAAATTTTATGGAGCTATACCTATATAAAAGAGTCTTGTTTATAAAAGATTGTTTGCCAATTGTATTCCTGTTATATATCAAATTCAAAGACAATAATGTAATATTATATAATATATTTACAAGAGATTTAATAGTTCATTGGATATATATTATAATAAAATATATTATATTTACAATAAATAAAGTAACTTATTAGATATGTATCTAACATCTTCGTCGAACTCGGTTTTCATCTACAAGACCACAACCTTCACCAATCAACAACTAGTTATATTTTGGTTTTTGTAATTTGATTTTGAATTTTACCTGGCATTAATCTTCCGTGCACGTTCAGGTGATTTATTGTCTCTATTATGTAACTGTATGAATTATGTGATTTTCCAAAATCATAATTAAACTATTATGGATGATCGATTATTAGACAATATGTCAACCACTTTTGATGGACATATTATTGTGAAATTGTTTATACATCTACTTAATTATTTATGTATCTTAAGGGTATTTGAACCATAGAAACGATGAAGGCAGTTCAGTGGAGCTGACAAAAATCATGGTAGTAACAAATATTTAATTGGTAGAAATGTGTGTTCGTGTCTGGAACCAAGAAAGAAAAGCACACAGTATTTATCTTCAATCAGTTGCTCCTTCGTGCTGTTGTAGCTCTTTTCCTAGTCTTCATCTTATATCCAACACCAGAAAAGAATTCCACCAATCATCTTGGCCGTCCAAATCGAATAATGCACCTACCAATTCCAATTCCAATTCCAACTACGAATCCACTTCAATTGCAACACTTTTCCAACTAAATCCATCTACAAATTCATCACCTTCTTCTTCATCTTCTTCTTTTGGCTACATCCATTGCCCAATCTCCTCTTTGCATTTTCTCGTCAACGGAACTCCACAAAATCCCGAGTTTCCCATATATAAATCATTCTCAAATATGGAGAACTGATTAGATTGTGGTATTT
Organism: Salvia rosmarinus; assembly: GCA_036937905.1. Taxonomy (NCBI): domain Eukaryota; kingdom Viridiplantae; phylum Streptophyta; class Magnoliopsida; order Lamiales; family Lamiaceae; genus Salvia; species Salvia rosmarinus. The sequence continues at coordinate 72,766 of JAODLM010000536.1, forward strand.
GCTCCACAAGATTATTCATTGAAATGTTTAATTTCGAAAGAAATGTCAACTTTGTCAATCCACTTGAAATTTCTCCATCCAGTCTGTTTGCCGACAAGTCCAATGACTCAAGCTCGTTCATATTTCCAAGAGATGAATGCATACATCCTATGATGTTATTGTGGGACAGATTCAAGAACTTGAGAAAATCTAACACTATTGGAATAGCCCCCAGAAAAATCTATTGGAGGATAAGTCAATTGTTATTAAGACTCTCAACAGTCTCCTCAATACTTGATCCCAACCTTTTAAGGTTAGTATCATCTGTACATAATTATGGAAGACCCCATATTCTATTAAACTTTCCTTCACATCATTCATTGCAATGAAATTCTTGAAATATCTTTGAAGTAGAGATCCCATAAATGCATTTTTTCAGATACATCTAAAACTTGCAACATAGGAAATGGATGTTTGATTTCTGAAGGCACTGACATGCTACCACGAAAATGGTTAGACGTCAAGATTAATACTCGAAGTTGAGGAAGGATTTCATCCAAAGGAAAATTATCTTGTAAACCATTATTTCTAATGTTGAGGACCATTAGATTTTGCAATTGAATAAGGATTTAGGTAACAGTTCTTGCAATTTATTACCTCTCAAATTGATGGACGAAGACTACATCCCTTGCTAAATGTTGATGGAATGAGGCCACTAAATTGATTTCCGTTTAAATGCAAGTTGGTCAATGATTTGCTCAAGTTTCCAAAGCATTGTGTAATTGTTCCTTCAAACTGTTATTTGAGAGAAGAAGAAATATGAGGGATGGCAAATTGCAGAAGGAGGATGGAAGCTCACCATTTAAATTGTTGGAAAAGAGAGAAAAAAACATGTTTGATAGATTCCCAAAGGTGGATAGTATTGAACCTGATTTTCATTCCAAACTGTTTGAAGAGAATAAGCAATTCAAGGGATGTATGTCATGTTGTAGATGGAGAATGGAAGCTCACCATTTAAATTGTTGGAAGAGAGATCTGAGTACACCAAATATAATAGATTCACAATGGTGGATGATATTGGTCCAGAAAGTTGTTATGACACCTTCAACAAATTAGATGAAAAATGACCAAATATTTGCTCAAAGTTTCCAAAGTTTGTGGAATTGTTCCTTTCAAACTATTTTAGAGAGAGTAAGCAATTCAAGGGATGTATGTCAAGTTGCCGACAGAGGATGGAAACTCACCATTTAAATTGTTGGAAGATAGATCTAAGTACATCAAATCTGATAGATTCCCAATGCTAGATGGTACTTGACCTGAAAGTTGATACGACATCTTCAACAAATTAGATTAAAAATAGCGATATATGGGCTCCAAGTATCCAGAATTTTGCGGATTTTTTCCCTTCAAATTGTTATTAGAGAGAGTAAGCAGTTCAAGAGAGGTATGTCAAGTTGTAGATGGAGGATGGAAGCTCACCATTTATATTGTTGGAACATAGATATAAATGGGTCAAATTTGATTGATTTCCGACGGTGGATGGTATTAGACCTGAAAGTTGGTAGGACATCTCCAACAAATTAGATGAAAAATGGCCAAATATTTGCTACAAGTTTCCAAAAGTTAGTGAAATCCAAACTATTTAGAGAGTAAGCAATTTAAGAATGCATGTCATGTTGAGGATGGTAGCTCACCATTTAAATAGTTCAAAGAGAGATCTAACTTGATCAAATTTGATAGATTTCCGACGGACTTGATGTATGAGCGATTACTGTTCTTCGGTAGGAATAATTGATCCATCCAAAATTGGTGGTCGATAATAACCGGCGTTGTTTGAATCCATGGCGAGACAACGGTGAAGATACAGCGAGAATCTCACTTAGTGTATCGAGTGTAAGCTCGATACCAATTGAAAGCGTTGCTTCGCTAAACACATAACTCTTGTGTGGTATGTAATCCACACACGAGTAAAGCGAGTGGAATTAAAAATTTGAAAACACGAAATAACTTTTCTACATATTAAAATTATAATGCAGTAGATGTCAGTATGGCGAAAATATTCACTATAAAATGTACAATGAACTTTAGAAAACTCACTACTTTATCATAAGATAAAGTCGAGACACGTTAGTCGAAACCTAACTATGAAAATGTATGAAAAATACTAAAGATTTTCTCACACCACTCGTATACTAAAACAGACAACCTTCTAAAACAATCAGAAGCTAAAACACTCGTGTGTTATCGAAATGTTATGAAAATAGACTCAATGCAAAAGCATCTTGGATAAATCTTCAAGGATTATGTGTCTTCTGCGTCGATTTACCTCTCCTTTTATAAGAGTTGAGAGGCCTTGTTGCCCGTCTTGGACCTCGTTACGGCCCACTAGGATGTAAGTTAGTCGTGGTAGTTAGTCGCTCAACTTGCTCTTGAAAATAGGAACCGAATATAGTGACTTCTTCCATCCTTATCTCTTTCGATCTAATTCCCAGTATTCTTGTGTGTTCTGTCACATCCAGTGTAATATCGATAACTTGCACCCTATATATATATATATAGAGAGAGAGAGAGAGAAGGTTAACATAAAATCACTACAACAAAAGTAGATATTAGGGCATTTATTTAGAGTCACTTTTATTAAATGCCTCTAAGATATATTATTAGGGCATTTGGTTAGATATATTAAGTTTAGAGGCACATTTAAAAAATCTAAAAAAATAAAAATTGCTGCGGCCGCCCATTCTCACTTTTCATTAAATTCACTCTTCTCTCTTTCTATTAATTTAACGCACAATTTAACCCCGAAGTTGCAGACCAACACCGGGCATTGCCTCGGCGTCGTCTCCGTCGCCTCCCACCCCTCCGGTCGAATCGCCGCGTCCGCATCCACCGACAGCTTTATTCGAGTCTTTGATGTCGCCACCAACAACACCATCGCCACCCTCGAGGCTCCGCCATCTGAAGTCTGGCAATTGCAATTCAATTCCCAGGTATTCATTAATTAGGTTTTTTTTGGGTGCCTTTTGTGCATTTGCTTATTATTATGAGAAGAATCTAGAAGATCTGGAGGATAATATGAGAGCAGAACAATTATCTATTATTGGAGAGGTAAAGATCATTAACTGTTGTAATTGGATCTAGAATTGACTATTCTAGGAATCATAAATGGCTGATGAACCAATGATCAACGGAGAATTTTTCTGATGCTCAGTCGGTGGAAGTTTCTGGGGATGATGATTCGCCGAAGATATCAGGTCTTACTCAAAATATCAGTGATCTTGAGCGAGAAAATGGGAAAATTATCCGGCAAAATGAGGATTACAGGCAGAAAATCGATGAACTGAAGGCATCGATTGAAGAATTGAGCAGTGAGGCGCGGATAGGAAGAAAGAGTTGGAAGAATTGCAATCAGAGAATATGATGTTGGGGGCGGTGGCAGCTCGAGCAGCAGAGCTAGAAGCTGAGGTGTCGAGGCTGCAGCATGATTTGGTGTCTGCGATGGTGATCTGCAGGAATCGACTGTTGAAATCTCTGACTTGAAGAGGATTTGGAGGGTGAAAGAGAGGAGAAGGATGCTAAGTTGGATGCCGTGGGAAAGAGAGACTTATTGCTGGCTAAGGTTGGGAAACTGGATGAAGTGGAAAGCAGTTTGAGGGTGAATCGGAGGGAAGGAGAAGGAGATTCGAACTTTGAGGAAGAATCTTGAGGAATTGGAGGTGGTTTTGGAAATAACGAGGTTCTTGAGAAGTTGAGGAGTGGTTTAGAAGGCGGTTGAGAAACTGGCGGGCAAAATCAACGCCCTAGAGAGTAGTTTGGATGAGAAAATGAAGGTGATCACTGGGTTTGAAACGAAGGAAAGAGCAGTTGAAGAGAATGTTATTAATGGCGATGCTTTGGTTGATGGTGAGGCGAAAGGATTAATTGGGGCTTGAAGGAAAAGAACTGGCTGGTGGTTGGGGGTTCGACCATTGCTGTTGTTTCTGTTATGGGGGTAGCGTGCTACGTGCATGCTGCAAGGAAACACTGATTCAACACTGATTTCAAACACTCGCAGATGCTCTGTTGTTTGTTGGAAGAAAATTAGAGTTTAGGAGGATTTGTTTCTATCCCAATTGATGATGGTGAGTTTCAATTTTGGTAGCTGGTGCTTTTTGATTCTGTCTTTATGGACCTTGGCTAGGAAACGTGTGATAGGGAGTAAGTCACATATTGGGAAAATAAATATTTAGATAGCAAAGTGTAAAAAGGTCCTTGGGTTTGAACATGCATTATGCCTATAAATTGAGCTTGATGTATCTTTATGTTGTTATCAGCACCACTTTTCTCTGGTGTATGAATGAAATAGATAGTTTTTTAGATGATAATCTCCCTTTTGATTTGGCATAGTTGCGATGTTGAACGCCCTACTCCTGTAAGTTAAGCTATTCTAGTTCTAAATCTTCACGTGTTTCTAATATACAATTGATTTAATTAGAAATGCTGATCAATTTTGTATTATACTTGAAGGCTATGGAGAAACTAAAGCGACAATTAGCTAAAGCCGAGGCTGAACTTGAGGCTCGTAAAAGCCTTCAGAGGACACAGGGCCAAAGTTTGTTGGAGAAGGATTTGTCATTGATGAATGGGTGAGCTATGTTCACATTAAAATTTGCTTGTTCAAAGTAGTTTCCTGTCGATTCGACTGATCTTGATCTTCTTCCACTTTGCAGAAAGAAAGACGAGAAAGATACCTGGCTCGACAGCAAGTGGAAGTCTCTCCTGAAAGTTTTGTATGTTCGATCGGATAAATTTTTATACTGCATTGTACTTGCACGAGTGTATTTAGTTATTCCATGATTGTGAAAGCTCTGTTCCATAAAGTATTGAGTAGGGGACGATATGTCAAATTTTTTATACTGCATCTCTAGTCGTATATTTGGTGTGTGATTTAGGAAAATTTGACATTCTTTTTAATCTCAGTTTGGACATACATTGTTCGCCAAATCATTGTCATCAAATGAATATTTAAAATAGTAAATTCTTTTGTTGCTACCCATTATGTGCATCAAATTTAAAATCAATGTTGATGCTACACATTTTGTGTCCCTAAATTTATGTTTATAGACACAAATAAGTGTTCCATAGATTTATCATCATAAATTTTAAATTATTTAGGCGCTTATATGTGCCTCGAAAAATCAATCTTGGGACATATTAAAGTGATTGGAAAATTATTAATTTAGAGCACTTAAAAAGTGTCTAGAACTCTTTTGGGACACGATCTTGGAGGCATATATGATAAGTGCCCCAAAAATCATAAGTGCCTCAAAAGGGTATATATTGAGGCATTTTTGATGTCTGAAATCACTTTTTGTTGTAGTGAATCATTTTATCGTGAGAGCGTGAAAATCGATAAATGATGAATTAGTTGTAAAGTTGATGAATCAAGTAAGAAAGTTATTGAATCAAAATTGAACTAAAAGAAAATTTACCTCTCATGGGATTGAAACACAGGCAAAAATTTTTAAATTTTGGATTGATAACTTTCTCATTGGATTCATCAACTTTCATGGCGAATTCATTTGGTTCATAATTACGGTGGTTCTTAGTTTTAGGATAAAAATGATTCTTATTTAAACATAACTCTCCTTCTCTCCCTCTCTCTATTATATATATATATAGGGGTGGTTAAATATGAGAATGGAAATAAGTGTATGAAATAAGAATATATCACATCCACATCTTTCCTAAATCAATGGACGGATTTAATGTAATATATTAACGATTTTTAACTATTATTTTTATAAATTCGTATATGGGTATAAGAGGAATATATAATACAAATTACATCATCATCTTCCACATTCCTAAGCAATTCGGCACTCATTTTATCGTCCGAAACCATATCCCTTAATTGTAAGTATTTGAAACATACTTGCATATCTCGGTTCCACATCAATTATGTAGCATAAATAATGCATCACGTAGCATTTTTAAACATAGTTTAGCATTTAAAACTCGCATGTTTGCCCAATACAATTGTGCAATATTATTAATGAATATGTGCTCTGAACATATGTATGTGTGAAAAAAAAAACTCAACCATAACAAAAATAAATAAATAAACACAACATATGTACAAAACAAAGAATCAAATTAACTAGCAATAATTTATGAAATTTTAGTATATGTGCAAAATGAATAAACTAAATATACTATGAAAATGTTTCACTAGTGCAATAAGTATGAAATGCGTATGAATGAATACATAATTTTTTTACCGCGTATGTGCAAAATGAGTGCGCTAAAATCTTGTAAAAATATTCCACCATTGCAATAAGCGAAAAACATATATGAATCAATTCATAGATTTCAATACCTCGTTTTTAATATATTTGCTAGCTTGAATCACAAATAAACTTGCATAGATTAAGTATTGAAAATGAAATAATCTATCTAAAATAATAATTTAACGATGGATTCTGAAATCCTAAAAATAAGGAAAAAAGCGTGTGTTAGCTGAAATTAAGGAAAAAAACTATTTCTTAAAATATTAATTTACTTATATAACCTTGGCGACGAGATAGAAATGTATAGCACATATAGGTAATAATTGTAGCATAATAAGAATAAATCTTGTTCATTATTGATTTACTAAAATCAATGGGTTAGATTTATTCTCATTTTATAAAAAAATCATTCCTACCTAATCCATCATATATATATATATATATATATATATATATATATATATATATATATAGGATGGATCGGGTAGGAATGTAAATAATTATAATAAAATAAGAATAAATTTGAGCCATTAATTTTAATAAATTAATGGAACATATTAATTTTATGTGTAGATATCATAACTATAAATGCAGCATTGTATGGTCGCAGGACTAGTTTAATGCCATATTAGTAATTGTATAATCATTGTCAGTTATTTCCTTGTTTTAAAGAATTTGATATAATCTATTATGTAACTGCTTACTTTCGATATATTATATTTTTGTAAAAACAATTTATGCTCCAAACGATTTGTTAATCTCTGTTATTCAATTGTTCTTCAAGTAACAAGATCTATGGAAGAGGTAGATTTTTTTATTTGACGATAATTTTTTTTTATTGTCTGGTAGAATAGTTTTGTAGCTTTGCCAGTTTTCTTGAATTATTTTTGTGAAATATAACACTTATAGTTTACTTTTGTTGCTTCACCAGTTAGGATGCTAATATAATGCTAAACGAACACATAAACTAATAGTAAATATAATGCTAAACAAACACATAAAAATGCCACATGATCTTTAGTATTTGCTTCATACTTATTTTTAAAATCATGCAACAGAAATAGCAAATATTAATTGATTAAACACGATGTAATGTTCTCTTTGACATATGTTATACATTTTCCGTTTATGCAACAACATATAAGATATGCAGCAAATAAAAATTCACCAAACAATATGCTATATTTTAAAGAATATGTGCAATATTTAGTTAGCTTTTGTGTTAATTATATGCTGCTAAATTATTAGTATTTGCAACAATAAAATTATCAAACAATCAAGATTGTGGTACATGACGTTTTCTGTGTGCTGCAAATTAATTTTCCTATACAATACAAACGTTTTTTGCAACACATTTTTTGTTTAATGATTGTGCAAAATTTTCTTAAAATATGCTACATAAAGGTAAACTTGTGCAAGAATATATTGATGATTGAGTATCGCATATGGTATAAAAGTGCTAAATAAATTTAAATGTGTACAACATATAAAATTCTAAAACAAATACCAAAAAATATAAAATGTTCGTTGCATAATAATGGTGCAATGTAAGATTCAATATGTGCTACATAATTTAAAATAAATATTGAACATAATTTAATTAATAATAAAATTTAATGCTAAACAAACAAAAATATAATATAAGAAATTAAAAATCTGAAACTTTAATTTCAATTATGGTATAAGATTTGGAATATGCAAATAAATCCCTATAATTAAGGGATATGGATCAATGATAGGGTGTTGAAAGAGGGGTCCATATATAGTGTGTTGAAAAGACGGAATCTTGGGAGTGGAGACAATGAGTTATTTTTTACTCATTCACCCTTTTCGCTAGTGTTGAAAATATCTGTCTTAACTTAGTGTTTTAATAATTGTTGATGATATAACTTTGTGCTGCTCACTTGTTAGAGAACCAACATTTTATTTATAAGTTTCAACAAAGAACAATCAGCATGGATAGGTCTCATCTGAAAGAGTTCAAATAATACTAAAGCCAACTATCTTGATAGAAATAGATGCAGTATACTAAAGATTGAAGTCTCAGCATTGTTGAAGATAAAGAAGCCGAGAATTAACTAAGATACTAACAGTTGAAAAGTCGAAGCTAGCGATAACTATGTCGAAGAATTTTTCTTTGAAGATTTAGAGTCACCAAGCGATAGAAGGCGAGTCCGGTTTTGATAAAACAGGGTGATCAGCGGTGGAACACGAAGTCAACGTATTGAAGAATCATAGAGTCGATTCAAGCTGGAGACACGAAAATATTTAAACTTTGAGTGTTTGACTTTCAACGTGTCGAGGCGAATCTGCGAGATGATCTTGACAAGTCGAACCACTTTTCGAGTTGCAAGCTCGGATGTATGATGTTGCGAACACGAAAAGTGATGCTCGAGGATTCACAGTATATTTCAAATGACAAATGGAATAAATGTGATTGGTGTTCCTTCGATAGCACTATTCATCATCGATCTATAAATACTTGTAGAATCCAACCTTTGAAGGTTCTTGAAGCGTTGCACATTCAAGCGTTAAAAGCACCCGAGCTCATATTTAAAGCGATCATCCGACCATTTCGAAGAAGAGTTCAAGTTACCAATAAATCCTCAAAGCTTACATATAATTATCGACTTTGGATTTGACATACACTCTCTTATCTTTTCGAGGTTACATTCTTGTAATATCTCAAGTTTAGAAACCTTGAGTTGTCGACTGTGATAGCTCAAATCTAAGTTGAAAAACCCTTTACCCAAAACCCATAAAGGTTAAGTAGAAGTTGAGTAAGTAAGCAGCGAAGTGTTAGTTCTTTGAAAGCTTGGTTATCTTGAACTGTAAGTAAGAGAGGTTAGGTTCATTGCACCGTAAGTAGTCGAGGTTTTCTAGCACGGTAAATGTAGAAAGAAAGCGCTAAGTAAAGAGGAATCGATAAGGTGAACTTCAATATGTAGGTTAACAAGACTTAATCCCAAGTGGATTGGTTGTGTTATCGGTCGTGGATGTAGGGCCGATCTCTCGAACTACGTAAAATCAAAGTATTATTTACTTTCAGTTTTTACTTTCATTAATGCATCAATTTTCATATTATTAAATTGTACATCATTAGCACACACAACCTGACATCTTGTTTTAAAACACTCTATCAATATCAATTTGACACTTGAGAAAATTGAAAACTAACTAATCAAAATTTGACTCAATGTTTTCTACTGGCATCAATTTTAAGTAAAGGCGAATAACCACCACATTCTTCAAGCATTAATTATCAATCCAATGACCAGGTTGCTTGATCGGTTGGATTATTCTTAACACATCACTCGATCTGAAGACTCCCATATTTGAGCCGATCAACATTATTGATACTAGCACTAACTTGACATCTCTTGATCGGTACAAGGTCGAGTCTTGTTTAAAGAAAAAAATATTAATTTACTTTAATTGGTGTATTTCTCCCCTCCTAGTATGACCCCCAAGGGACAATCATGTAAATTGAATTAAAAATATAGTGACATCATCAACTCATTTTATTAAATATGGACCTTTAATCTCAATTGAATTAGTGGTTAAAATATGTTCTTATTTCTCAAAATTTATAGAGTTTCAAATCCCATAAAATTCTAATTAAGACAATGTATAAAAATAATAGAGGTGATCTCTTGTTAGGATGTCCTCAAGTAAAATTGCATGAAGACTGCACTCTAAATCTCAATTGAAATATAGTTCTCATGCAAAATCTGAATTAGAGTGTGGTTTCCATACATTATTACGGAAGGATGTCCTCAAAACAGACTTTGTCATGTCGTGAGGACACGTGGAGACCATATTGAATTAAGAAATTCTAATTAAATATGGTTGGTTTCTTAATTAAGTGTGGCCTCCATGCAACCTCAGGTAGACCACCTCATATTAAATGAGATGAAACGTGAATTACACCCATCAAAATTTATTCATTTGAATGATTCTTTTTATTACGAATGCCTTGTTTTTGGCGAAGAAAAATAGTGAACTTCCTAAAACTCTGATATCTTTTGAAATTTGCTTTCTTTTTCTTCGGACGCCTAAACGCCTCCACCCTGACTATGTCAATGGATGACTATGGTCTTCTCCCAAGAAAGAAAAATAAAGTCATCTCATTTTAAAGCCCCCACTAAAATTGTCAGCTTTACAATTGAGACCACAAAACCAAAATATCAAAGCTATCAAATAAAGTTAATTAACTAGTGGAATTAATTAACTTAACAATTGATATAATTTTAGCAAAACTCGCCTATAATTAACAGCATGATGCTGATATCTATAAATTTTGAACTTAATTTCTTGATTTCACAATTGAGATTGATGGATTTTTGAGAATACGTGTCAAGGATGAAATTTTTGATACTACATATAATACAGTAAAGATTAGGATTAACCGTTCAATTTAAGTTTAACATCTTAATAATTATATATATATATATATATATAATTAATTAATTAATTAATTTTATATAGTTATTAATGGATATCGGGTACGTTTGGTTAACCACGATTTTATAATTACAAATTGAAACTGAATCGGTATACTTGATTACATATTTCTATCTCAACTCAATTAGCATAATCCTCTCCTTTGCAATGGCAGCTTCATGTTTCGTATATTTGTGGAAATTACAATAGTGAAAGGTCGTTTTCTCATTGACAACTTCTCTATCAAAATGCATAAGATGGGGACCGATTCAAAATTCTCATGCCATAATTTAACCTAAGGATTGCTTGGTTGAGCTTATAAAATTCTTTCATAATTCATGACTTGGTTCGTATTTATTTTCGAGTTATAAATTCAAACATCAAGTTTTAAAGAAATAATAATCTCTTTAGAAGATGTGGGTTATATCTACTTTTATCCTTTTACCAATTTATACTATTTTCCTAGATAATCGTGCTAAAAAAGTCAAATTCGATAGAATGGGAATATTATTTATAAATTCCAATAATTCTTAGTTATGACTTAGGGGTGTTTGGTTAAGCTTATTTTAAAGAGCTTATAAGTTCCATGAGCATAAGATGTTTCAAGTTTATAAGAGTAATGTCTCAAGAACTTATAAGTTGTTAAATTATTTGGATAATTGATCTTATAAGCTTAGAAAAGAATCGTGAGTTAGCGAGAAAATCATAGTTAGAGATAAAATTGACAAGAGGTGAAGTTGGTAGTATATATGTGAAATAACGAACTATAATAAATTTATTTTGGTAAATTCATGAATCTTATAAGCTTATGAAAAATAAGTTGGGGTTGAGCGACTTATTTTTAGGAGAACTATATTCACGACTTATAAGCTATTTATGAGCTTATTTTGCTAAATACTTTGAAACAACTTATAAGTTGTTTTAAATAGCTTATAAGCTCAGCCAAACACTCTCTTAGAACGACCTCAAGTCAACTCCGTGTAGAAAAGTTTAAAGCTATATATCAATTCTACCATTTTCTCCAAATCCTAGTCATGTAGGTGTGGAATTTACAAAATGTAGATTATCTTAATTTAAAATATAACTAACCTAAAATTAAGCTGAAAGGTTACGGCATACAAAATTATATAACTACTTAAAGTCCTAAAGAATCTAGTTTTAAGGGAGCTTGAATAGAGGTGAGTACAATTGGTTTATCACTCATATATCGTACATAAAAATCGATTATGTGATTTTCATCGATTTGATCATGAGTTAGAAAATTAAAAATAGAACCAAAAATCATTATATTGGTTAACCTAAACATTTCATCAATTTATAGTTGATAATAGGAATAAGGTGCAAATATCCCTTAAATATTTACGTAAAAACAAATACATCTCTATCATTATATTTAGTGTAATTTTATCCATAACGTATAAAAATGGTGCAAACTGTACTTGTGACAAGCGGTGACTTTAACTCTGTTAAAAAGGCGATAATGTGCAAAAACACCTTCAACGTTTTGCAAAAAACTATCGTCCCTTTCATTATTTTAGTGCAATTTCATCCTACCGTGTTTAAAATTGTGCAAATCACCGATGATTAATGAAGCTTTTATATATATATCATTTAATGTTTATATAATTATTAATGAAAAATTAAAACATAATCGATTGGTTCGATTAATCAAATTTTAGTATGATTTATCAATCGGTTCGATTTCTCCGCTCTTTTGCTCCTCCTAATATTGAATATATTAGTAAACTTTATTAAGTGAATTTAGATTATCTAGCAACTCATGAATCATGTATCTAGACTAGTAGTTTATGCATGAATTTATTTAATTTAGTGACTAGAAGGCGGTAGATCACGATAAATAATAGGCCTGGAATATATTATTTATAAAAATTATTTTTTACAAAATTTGGGCCCCAAAGTTTATAACAAAATTTTGGGATATTGAATATTTTATTTTTGAAGGAATCTTATATTAATATAAGAGGATATATAAAATTTTAGGTATAAAATGATAGGCGCAGGCGATCGCCCATACTACTTTGCCCTCAAGGACGGCCATGCTAGAAGGCTCTATACACTAGTACAAATAGCACACGGCATTGCAGAGTTTTCTCCTAATTAAAATGTCGCATACAGTTTGGTGTTTCAAAATGTCCCATGTTTTACGTAAAGAGTTTTAAATGGGAAACCAAACCCGTTTGTATTCAAGAAATAATAATTTGATAGAGATATATGTTAAATAGCGTTAGTCTTTCCAGTGGTCGTCTTAATAAGATTTCCAGATGAACTGCAATAGTCGTCGGTGAAAGCTTAATGGACTAGTTATTAAGTTGGGCCTAATTAATTAAATGTTAGACATTGTTAATTAAACTAAAGCCCATTCAATAGTAGTGGGTGGTTATCTTTATAATGGAATGTTAATCTTTGAGATTAACGTGAAACGAAAAGAGAGAACACTACTGAAAACTACTGAGACTCGATTGAAGATTCTTGGCGTCTCGTTGATTCGATATCGATGAATTGTTCTGCGCGATTAAAGACACGTGGATACCATAGTAGTGGAAGCGCTCTCGAAGGATTCCTTGGAAGCTTTACTACTACAGAAAGCGTAATAAACACGTAAGTCTTGATCTTCGTGTTCTAGGGCTCGTCGCATGCTTTAATTATAGATCTAAGATACATTCTTGATTGTATTATTCATTGCGCATTAGATGTTGTCAAACGAATCCTAACGGTGGTATCGAGCCGGGGCTCGATTTATAATTAATTCGTGTTCTTTTTAATTGTGGATTGTAAAAATTTTGGAATTTTGTTATTCTGATTTTTGAAATCGAAATAATTTTAATTTCTGAAAAATCGTGTAATTGAAATTGATTTTGGAAATAGTTTTCGCGATACTCTGTTCACCGCCGGCGTTTGCGTTCTCACGACGGCGGTCGACAGGCGGCCGTGGCGCTCGGCGCTCGTCGCCGCCGTCGAGCCGCTGGTGTCTGGCGCTTGGCGTGCATATCTCTTCTACGCCCTCGCGACGGGAGGAGGAGAAGGGAAAAGCGGTGGCGGCCAGGGAAAGGCGTGCGTCGCGCTCGGTTCTTGGGCTTCCGCGCCTGTGGTCGCGTTGTCGCATGCTTGGTCTCCTCATGGTGGGTCGCGGTGGTGCGTCGCTGAACTCCGGTGTCGTGGTTGGTTTCGAACACGATTGGGTCGCGTCGCGTACGGTTTCGATGCTGCGGCGGGCGTCTTGTAAACCGACAACTGAACCGTCAAGTCGCCTGTTGAGTCGTCGGTGGAGGAGCGGCGTCGTGATCGTGGTGGAGGAGCGGCAAGGCGGTGAGCGTTCTGCAGCAAGCGGCAAACCTAACGGTCTCATTGTTCTGGACCCATGGGTTTGAGGTTTGGCCGAGGCGGGTTTGGGCTGGTGGGTGGTGGGCTAAGGCGGCGTTGGGCGCGTGTTTGGGCCATTTACTATTCTTTGGGCAGCGGGTTGGGCGTTTTGGGCCCGTTTTTGTTTATTTTGTGACCATCAAGGGCTTTTCATTAAAAAAGCGTTTTCTTTATTAATTTTGAATTAATAAATTGAATTCAATTACACAAAATTAATTTATTAATTAGATTAATAAATTTTGTTTTAATATTATTATTTTGAAATAATAACATTAATTTCGATTTTTGTATTAATTTAGAATTAATGCAATCTAACAATGTACATGGATTAGTTTTATTAATTTAGAATTAATAAATCTAATCACGATTTTGAAATTAATTTATTAATTAGATTAATAAATTTAAACTTTATTATTATTTTTGAAATAATAGTACAAAGTTTAATTTTATATTAATTTAGAATTAATATAAGTTACAAATATACATGGATTAGTTTTATTAATTTAGAATTAATAAATCTAATCACTATTTTGGACATTAATTTATTAATTAGATTAATAAATTTTAACTTTATTATTATTTTGAAATAATAGTATAAAGTTTGATTTTATATTAATTTAAATTAATATAATTTGCTTATGTTCATATATTAGAAAATTGATTTATTAATTAGATTAATAAATCTCATTTGATTATTATTTTAGAAATAATAATACTAAATGAATGTTTATATTAATTTGGAATTAATATAAAATTCATACATCCACTTTAATTAGAATTAAATTATTAATTAGATTAATGAATTTATTAGTTGAGCCTATTCTTTGTTTTACGTGATAAGCATGTTATTTGATTTTATGCTTATTTTAACTATAGTAGTTAAAAGACCGCTTTTATGTTTGGGTGGCGGTGCCCAATACTTGTAGTCAGTGTATTCTATGTTTGGGTGGCGGCGCCCATATATGTGGTCGCGTTTCTATGCTGGGTGGCGGCACTGATGGTGTTTTGAATTTAATATTGGATATTAAATATCTGATTAGTATCACATATTTTATCCCACAAAATACAAGTCTTGTTTCTTTGAAACAAAGCGTGTAAATCCATCATAATTGTTTGAGTCGATAACCTTTTAGACCAAGAGTTTTACACCTCGTGTTTACTCCCAAATCTGAGGCGAGGCTCACTCATAGATGTATGGTTAGCATCGTGTGATGGGGTTGACTTGTTAATTATTTTGAAACGACGAAGCGATCAAAATAATTAGTGGATACATATTAATTGGATTAATAAACGAGGTTGAGGACTTTTGTTGCGTTCGGTTCAAAACCGACCAAGTGTCGTTATTGTGGTCATCGACCCTCGCGAGCTATGCATAATCTTGAACTTAATCGATGCAAAGCATCATTGCAATTGGCTTTGAGGCCTCTTGGTGATATTATTTGTAGTCATCGACCCTCGAGGCTACAATAATATTGACTTGGATCTTGGACTACTAAGATTTATATATTTGTTATAAATCCGTATATTGCATTTGGGGTGCAATATATGTTAAAATTAGTGGGAACTAATCAATCTGATAAACCACTTGTTTGATTAGTGATACAATTGTGATCGTGTTTACTTTGTTCTAATTTTGTTCTAATTTACGTAAATTTTCGTTCGATTCGATGTCGTCTAAGTTGTATAATTGTTTGATGGAAACAAATATGTTGGTGGGTCAAACTATACGGATTAGCTCGTTGCTTGCGCTTGGTATTAAGGATGAATAAGATTGAGTATGTCTTGGACAAACCAATCGATATCATCCCGATGTGGATTCTCACGAGTATGCCTTGTTTGATAGGGTTGCTCATGAGAAGCATGTTGAGATGCTATGTCGGCTCGAGACATTATGTTGACTTCTATGAGTTTGGAACTCCAAAGGCACATGAATGCATCTTACTTATGAAATGATTGACACTTGAAGAGTTTGTTTGCCTCGGAGGCACAAACCTTGGAGTATGAGATACTCAAGATTTCTCCAGTGCCGCGTCATGAAGGGACGATGGAAGAGGCGCCCAAATTTTAAGCCACAGGTGCAATGGGTGATAGCTCGGGTATATTTGTTGTTGAGATAAATATATATATAAATAATTCACATTCTTGTGTATTAGATACCGGTGTGGCTCACATTTGTAATAATGTGGAGGGCTTTGTGACGGAGGAAGGTGAATCTGGGAGGTTGATCTGGCGTGGGAAATGGGCGAAGTTCTTGCCGAGCAGCGTGGGGACTTATAGATTGGATCTTCCTTCGGTTATAGACTAGATTTACATAATTGTTATTTCGTTCTGCGATTTCAAGAATATTATTTCCATTCCTATGTTGGACATTGAAGGTTTTCCTTCCATTTTGGAAATGGTAAATGCTCGTTCTCTCATAATGGAGTGTCTTATGGAAAAGCTTTTCTTACGAATGGTTTATATATGCTTGAATGTGAGCGAGATATTCTCAATGTACAAAACAAGCGACCTAAGCTAAATGTCTGAATAATGCTACTTATCTTTGCCATTGTAGACTTGGTCATATCAATGAGAAAAGGATAGCAAGATTGAAAAATTGGATTATCTCACACCATTTGATTTTGAATCATATGGTACTTGTGAATCTTGTCTCAAAGGAAGATGACTAAGAAACCACTACGGGAAAGGGTTACGAGCGAAAGAATTGCTAGAGTTGATCCACTCGGATGTGTGTGGACCATTTCCATTTCAAGCAAAGGTGGATATTCGTCTTGTAACTTTCATGATGATTTTCAAGATATGGATATGTGTATCTAATGAAACACAAATCCGAGGCTCTTGATAAATTTAAAGAGTTTAAGTTAGAAGTAGAAACAACAGTAAAAGTATTAAGAGTTTCGATCGGATCGGGGAGAATACTTAAGTCGAAATTTCTTGATTACTTGAAATCACATGGAATCGGGTCGAATGGACACCTCAAGAACACCACAGTGAATGGTGTATCAGGAAGAAATCGAACTTTATTAGATATGGTTCGATCCATGATGAGTTTATAAGTCTCCTTTATTCCTTTGGGGCCATGCCTTACTAGCCGTTTATATTACGAATAGGGTTCCGTCTAAATCGATCGATAAAGCGCCATATGAACTATGGTGTGGTAAAATGGCAAGTCTTAAACATATCGGACTTGGGGTTGTCTGCTTTTGTTAAAAGATGCATCTTGATAAGTTGGAATCAAAAGTGAAATGTTATTTTGTGGGATATCGAAGGAAACAAAAGGATATGAATTCTACTACACGGAGATCACAAGGTGATCATTTCTAGGAATGTGGCGTTTCTTGAAGACTCTTATGTTTCCAAGGAACAAGGTCACAACGAGGTGAATCTTGAAGCAATTCAAGAACCACAAAATGACACGAAGGCGAAGGATTGTTTAATGGTGTAAACAAGAATTCGGTGGGAGTATTTGATGATCTATTGGGAGGAAATGACTCTTGGGGCCACCACCATCTCGAAGAAAATGAGACTCATCAAATACATGATGACACAATAGTTGTGCCACCTCCACCTCGAAAATCATGATGAAATTCTTGAGAATATCAAAATTTGATCGGATCAACACGGAAGAACTACTCACGTTGAATGAGCGGCTGAACTGCGCAAACAACCCAACTCGATAGGCCCGGAGGACTCGTCGTGCATCCCAAAGACTGAATCTAATGGTTGAGAACCAAGATGATGAAGTCGAGTCGGATGATGATGAACTAAGACCTATCTTGAGCGGTGTCGACAGGATTCAAGATGTGGCTAAACATTAATATCGAAATGGACTCGATGTATTTCAATCTAGTGCAGGAACTAGTTGATGACTTACGGATGGGGTTTACCCATGGTGTAAATGGATCTTCAAAGGAAGAAATGCGGATGGTAAGATTAGTGGCAAGGTTATAGTTGACTATGGCGAGACCTTTTCACGGTTGTAAATCAAGTCCATTAGGATCTTACTTGCTATAGGCATGTACTACATTTGATATTTGGCAATGGATGTCAATCGCGTTTCCCAATGGAGAACTAGAAGGTGATGTCTACATGACTCAACTGAAGGTTTTGTGTCGAAGAGGCGAATGCGTTATGTAGGCTAAAGAAGTCCATTTATGGGCTTAAGCAAGCATCGAGGAGTTGGAACATTTGTTTTGTGAGCTATCAAATTGTTTGACTTTGTCGAGCAAAGAGGATCCTTGCGTTTATCGTGGCGAAATTAAGCGTTGTCTACGATCATATATGTCGATGACATTACGATTATGGAAGCGATCGATCCATGATGCAATCCGTAAAAATGCGTTGTCTAAATCCTTTATGGTGAAGGATCTTGGTGAGGCCTCCTATATCCTTGGGATCGAAGATCTATCGGGATAGACCTAATAGATTGTTGGGGCTATGGTGGACATCCAAAGCTATCGGTGACTAGGTGCCTTGATACTAGCTTCAAATAAAACAAACATGTTTGAAGGCGATATCATCGATTAGAGAAATAATAGAAATGAACAATGTGAAATTAGAAAAGAGTATCCTTGGCGATATCTTGGTGATCCTTTACCAAGCCATTTTGAGAGCTTGTGTGTTTGACATGTGGGATGTTGGCTTTGATTCGGTGGGAGTTTAAAGTTTGTATGTTTTAGAAACTCCTTTGTTGAGACATACTTACTTTTGATCACAATTGAAGATAATGTTTTATCTATGGGTTTTGTGCATTTAATAGAATAATTATTTTGATGTTTGTCGTTATTCTCTTAATTGTTCCTTGAATTATCAACATGTCATTTTCTTTGTGAGACATCAATGATATAGTATAATTCTAAAATAGCCATAACCGATGATCATCAAGAATGGGATATTGATGATATGTTATAGGTTAGCATGTAGTGCATCACGTTCTTAGAGAATGTAGTGGTTACTCACAACTCGAGATATTTGATATCCGTGATGGACACATGAATACTTTGGAGAGTATTGGTATACCCAACTATTAAATCGTTTGTTTGATGTCTACGATTTCTTAGTGTGTGGAGTATGTAATAGTCCTTGACTTGAGGTCATTATACATTTTGTTTGTTGGTGTTGTACTTTGACCAAGGCAGCGCTTGCAGTGGCGAGACACGGCTTGGATTGGGTGCATCATGAGACAAATGAAAATGGTAGTTGAGCAGAATGGGATTCATTCCTCGATTGGAATTTCGGTGAGCACTTATTTTTCTATATTATTCGACCATAAAGTCGTTGGCGATGCAAGAGATATATTGATTAAAGTAATTGAATATGATCATATAGGTCTTATAATAAAGATGAGAAAAATGATTGAGCTATTGGGATGACACATAGCAAAATCTAGGCTCAATCGAGTGTGTCATGAATGAAAGGATATTACATAAACTTCATGTAAAGGTTTGTTCTTGTTTTCCACGTAAGCGTCCGTCATATATCGAGTTATTTGCTGGCCTTGATCGAAGAGTTTTATGCGAGACTTTGATTAGATCATCATCGGTAATGGGGGCTATTGGGTCACACTATCAAGTGTATTGTTAATCGGTTCAAGGGTATATGCATAGTGCGGTATGTTGTTTAATGCTAGTCAGTGGGAGACCAACATTTTATTTGGACCTCTCTTTTAATCTTTTGGCAGTCTGCGAAGCCTTACCATATCCTGCTTCTCTTAAAGCACTATACTTGCGATCTAACCATTTCGGGGAGGCTGCACCGCCCATTCCACTGCGTCTCTACTCTGGTCCTTATTTCTTGCAAATAACAGTTTAAGTGGATCAATTCAACATCCTCTGACGCCACAACCCTCCGGTTTCTTGACATGTCGGCAATAAATTAAGTGGTAGCATTCGGATAATTTTTCTCAAGATTGTTGGCTAGTATATTTTGATCTTAGCAACAATGCTTTAGAAGGAAAATCCCAAAGTCCCTCAAAAGTTGCAGATGGTTGGAGGTCATGAGCGTTGGGAAGAACAACATCAACGACAATTTCCATGCATGCTACCATCCGACTTGCGTGTTCTTGTTTTGCACTCCAGATTCAATGGAAGTGACATGTCACAACGATTTGGTCGAGCTTAAGTTCTAGATATCTCTTGAATAATTTGGTGGATGTTTGGAATCGATAAACTTCTCTAGTTGAATGACAATCGGTAAACAAGACTTGGACGCCATTGGCTGTACCCATTCTGAGCTCGGCATAACATTAATTGCGAAAGGCTAGCCATTAAGCTTCGTAAGATTTGGCAAGACTTTAATACCATTGATTTATCTTGCAATAATTTGGAGAGATACCAAATGCAATTGGTGATCTTAGCTCACTTCATCTTCTCAACTTATCCCAATGCCCTTAACGGAAGCATCCCAAAGTCATTTGGTCGGTTAAGGAATCTCGAATCACTCGACCTCTCGAAACCAACTAACGGGACAATCCCGGTGGAGCTTGGAGGCTCACATTCCTTGAAGTCTTGAATCGTCCTAAAATAAGTTGGTCGGGAGATCCCAAATAATCGTCGACTACAAACATTTTGATTGATTCCTTCAAAGGAAACTCAAGCTATGTGGTTTCTATATCAACATAAGTTGCAGTCTAGTGATGATGACGGTGATTTATCACCACGAGAAGATGAAAATGTGGAAGAGAGGAGAGATTGAGTGGGAATACGTATCCGCTGCACTTGGATATGTTGTGGGATTAGGAAGCATTATCGGCTACTCCTATTCTGCATGAAGCTTGAGAAAGAAATACTTGACAAAATAGAAGAGGTTGTTGAAGAGATACTCGATACGAAACAAGAGAGAAGGCGTGCAAGAAGAGTGGTGGGAGATCGAGCAAGGAGACAATAGTGTTGGTATTGTTATTTAGTTTCTTTAAGGTGTGTAGTGCATAATTAGTATCATTTGTGTTTGTATGTGTTTTTGTTTCTGATCAGTTCATTTGAAGTGTATGAATGTGTAATTTACTTAAGCCTTTAGGTTTACGCAAAACATATGTTTAGGTGTGACAAAGATTTATAACTGTATTTAATAACATCGGGCATACAAATTCGTCAAACACAAAATAGATAAATAAATAAAGAACATAAAAACTCTTAGATAAATAAAGAACACAAAAACTCTTGTACATACAGAATGGACAAAAGTATCATTTACATTGAAGAAAAATATAATTTATTTTTTACCACATAATTGGCGAGCATCATTTACATATTGAATAAGAGTATAACTTGCGTTGAAGAAAAGTATCAATATCATGTGGATGTCCATAGGAGACCACCCCAATAAAGTGTTAGAATTCTTGACCTCGTCTAATGATCTGCGTGAATGTATAGTCGAGCGGACTATTGCGGGACCGTGGGGTTTACCGGTGCGCATAAGGTGGCGGCTGCGGGTTCCCATGATACCAAAAAAAAAAAAAAAAACAGATCTAGATCTACAATTAAACATGCGATGAGCCCTATGAATCGTTAGATAGAGAACTTCGATTTACAGCGCTTCCAAGCTTCAATGAATCACGCGAGGTTGTCTCGCAACTATGGTATCACGTGTCGCAAATCGATGCGGGAACAATTCATCGGCACAAATTCAATCGGAGAAAGTCGAAATCTCGATTGAATTAGCGATGATTCTCTAAGATTGATTATTCTACGTAACGTCTAACGTCTAATTTACGTGTTATTGACCTAATGAATAAATGTCTCTATTTATATTAAATAGAGCGACCCATCAAAGCCCTAGCTTATATGGGCTCTTATTCTTTAGTCGACTTTAATTAATTAATAGTCGAACCATTAATTAAGTAAAGCCCATATCTAATTTAGCCCATATCTTTCAATCTCCACTTGGACTAATATTAGATAACTTACGTGTACTATGCATACCCTGAGCGGTTTAACAATACACTTGATAGTGTGACCAAATAGGCCCCATTACTGATGATGATCTAATCAAAGTGCACAAAACTCTTGGGCTGCGTTGTGCGTGAACTCGATATATAATGACGTTTACGTGGAAAAGCGATAAACAAACCTTTACATGAAGTTTATGTAATATCCTTTCATTCATGACACACTCGATTGAGCTGGGATTTTGCTATGTATACATCGATAGCTCGATCATTTTCTCATCTTTATTATAAGACCCGTATGATCATATTCAATTACTTTAATTGAATATATCTCTTCATTAACCAATGACTTTGTGGTGAATAATATAGAAAAATAAGTGCTCTCGAAATTCCAATCGGGAATGAATCCCGTTCTTGGCTCAACTACCATTTTCATTTGTCTCATGATGCACCCAATCAAGCCGTGTCTTGCCACTCATAGCGTTGTCATTGGTCAAAGTGCGACACTCAACAAACAAAATGTGTAATGACCTCAAGTCTGGACTATTACATACTCACGCACTGAAATCGTAGACATCTAACAAGCGATTTAATAGCGGGGTATACCAATACTCCATAGTATTCATGTGTCCATCACGGATATCAAATATCTCGTGGTTAAGAGAACCACTACATTCTCTAAGAATGTGATGCGGGACCACGTGCTAACCTATGACATATCATCAATATCTCATTCTTGATGATCATTGGTTAGAACTATTTTAGAATTACACTTTATCATCGATGTCTCACGGCAAAAATAGCGGTGATAATTCAGAGAACATATAAGAGAATAACGACAAACATCAAAATAATTATTCCATTAAAAGCACAAAACCCATAGATAAAACATTATCTTGATTGTGATCAAAGTAAGTATGTCTCAACAAATGAGTTTCTAAAACATACAAACTTTAAACTCCCTTTGAATCAAAGCCAATTTCCACATGTCTAACATCAGCTCTCCCTGCGACTTGGTAAAGGATCAACTAAGATATCGTGGGTGGGTACTCTTTCTAATTTTACATTGCTCATTTCTATTATTTCTCTAATCGGATGATATCGTCTTGGAACATGTTTGTTTACGTATGGAAGCTAGCATCGGTGCACCCGATCCTTGATAGCTCTGGCCACCATAGACTAAGTATTCTTTAGTCCGTCTAAGGTACCAAGAATAGTCTTACTTGAGGTTTTCAATGATCCTTACAGGGTTTTGCTAAAATCGCCCGTCGTACTAAGCGCATAGGCCACATCGACCTAGTACATATCATGACATACATGATCGATCCTATAGCTGAAGCATATGTGATCCTTTTCATGCAAACAATTTCTTTGTCATTAGAAGGACAATCCTTCTTAGACAACTTGATGCCATGTCCCATAGGAATAAATCCTTTCATGGAATTTTCATTGAAAAGCATTAGCCGTTGGTTTATGTAAGTGGTTGTGACGGCCCAACAATCTATTAGGTCTATCCGATATATCTTGATCCAAGGATGTAGGAGGTCTCACGAGATCCTTCATCATGAAGGATTTAGACAGCCCGGTCTTTCACGGATTGCATCATGGATCGGTCCTTCCCATGTCGAATGTCGTGACATATATAACAGGTGAACAACGTTTCCATTCTGGCGCTTACTATAAGCAAAGGTCCTCTTTGCTTCGACAAAGTCAAACAATTTGATAGCTTTGTCAAAACAAATATTCAACTCCTCGATGCTTGCTTGAGTCCATAAATGGACTTCTTTAGCTTATCTCTGCATTCGACCTCTCTTTGGACACAAAACCTTGGTGTCATATAGACATCACCTTCTAGTTCTCCATTGAAATCGGGTTTGACATCCATTGCCAAATATCAAAATGTAGTACACAACTATGAAAGTAGATCTAATGGACTTGATTTTATAAGCGGTGAAAAGGTCTGCGTCATAATCGACTATAATCCTTTGCCACCAACCTAGCCTTATAGGTTCGTATCTTACCATCAACATTTCTCTTCTTTTGAAGATCCATTTGCAGCCTATGGGGTGGCGCCATCTCGTAAGTCATCAACTGGTTCCCGGACTAGATTGAAATACATCGAGTCCATTTAGGATATTAAGGCTTGAGCCACGTCTTTGAATCGGTGTCGAACACCGCTTGATATAGGTCTTAGGTTCATCATCATCCGACTCGACTTCATCATCTTGGTTCTCAACCATTAGATTCGATCTTTGGGATACCACGATGAGTGCTCACGTGGCTATTAGTCGGGTTGTTCTTGTGAGGTTCATCTTTGTTCATTTTGAGCGTGGTAGGCTCATCCGTGTTGACTTCGTCAACATTTTGGAGATTCTCAAGAATTTCCTCATGAATTTCTTGAGATGGAGTGGCACAACTATTGTGTCATCTTGTATTTGATGAGTCTCATTGTCTTGGTGGCCCTCTAAGAGTCATTTCCCTCGATAGATCGTCAAATACTCCCAGAATTCTTGTTCACTATTGAACAATCATTAGTCCTCTGTGTTGCTTTGTGGTTCTCGAATTTCTTGAAGATCTACCTCGTTGTGACCTTGTTCCTTGAAACATATGAGTTTTCAAGCGTCACATTCTAGAAATGATCACCTTGTGATCTTGGTGATAAATTCATATCCTCTAGTTTCATAGGATATCCCACAAGATAACATTTCTCACTTTTCGATTCCAACTTATCGGTCGGTTTTTCTTAACAAAGCGGGACAACCCAGGTCATAAATAGTTAGATTTGCTCTTTTCCGTACCAAATCTCATATGGTGTTTTCTCGTGATTTAGAAGGACCTATTCAAAATATGAGCGGTAAGTAAGCGTGGCCTAAAGGAATAAAGGGAGAGTAGCGAAACTCATCATGGATCGAACCATTTCTAATAAGGTTCGATTTCTTCTCTCAGAATACACCATTCAATTGTGGTGTTCGGGAGAAGTCCACTCAGACGGTTCCATGTGATTTCAAGTAATCGAAATTCTCGGCTAAGTATTCCCTCCGCCGATCGATCGAAGATTCTTGATACTTTTGCAAGTTGTTTCTCAACTTCTAACTTAAACTCTTTGAACTTATCAGAGCTTGATTTGTGTTTCATCGGATACACATACGAAACCTTGAATAATCATCGATTAAAAGTAATGAAGTATTAATATCCGCTTTGCTTGGTTGGAAATGGTCACACATTTGGTGGATCAGCTCTAGCAATTCTTTGGCGTAACCTTTCGAAAATGGTTTCTTAGTCATTTCCCTTTGAGACATGATTCTGAAGCACTATATGATTCAAAATCAAGCTGGTGTGAGAAAATTAAATTTTCTCAATCTTTATCATTTTCTCATTGATGTGACCAAGTCTGAATGCGATGATAAGTAGCATTATTCGTATTATAGCTTAGGTCGTTTGTGTTGCATATTGAGAATATTTGGTTCATATTCAAACATATATAACCATTCGAAGAAAGGCATTTCCATAAAACATTCCGTTAACGAAAAGCGTGCAACCTTGTTTCCAAAATTGAAGGAAAACCCTTGATGTCTAACATAGGAATGGAAATAATATTCTTTGAAATAATATTCTTTGAAATAGCGAGACAAAATAACAATCATGTAAATCTGATCTATAACCCGAGGAGATCCAATCTATAAGTCCCTGCGTTCGTTGACAACTCTTGCTCCATTTCCCACGCGGTCGACCTTCCCGAGATTCGTATTTCTAACGTCACTAAGCCCTTCATTATTATAAATGTGAGCCACGGCGATATCTAATACTCGAGAATGTGAATTATTATAGACATATTATTTATCAGCGACAACATACGACTACTGCACCATTGCACCTTGTGCTTGAATTTTAGCGATCTCTCTTCGGTGCCCTTCTCATGATAGAATAGGCACTTATCCTTTGCGATGTAAACCTTACGAGCCCTCTCACTCTTCTTGGGCTTGAGACATCGATGTCTTCTTCTTGTTTTCTTTTGTTTTCTTCCCTTTGGAAGATTGAGCGAGAAGAGCTCACCATGAGCACATATTTGCCATCGATAGAGGACTCGTAAGTCTTCAACATGTTGTGAAGATCGGTCGATCCCGTTTGTGTTGTTCGTATTGAAATTCACTATGAAATTCATGGAATGAACCGGTGTGATTGCAAAACCGGTTTGTTGAGACATTGGCTAGCGAGTCATTCAATCGATGCTAACCTCTCAATCAATCCTATCATCTTCAATACATGTTCGGAGATCTTGCTCATATCATGGCGTGCACTTGAAGAGATCCGGAGTATCTCGAACTCCGGTGTTTGTGCTTGTGAGGCAAACAAACTCTTTAAGTCTTGAATCATTTCATAGGGTTGCATATATTCATGTTGTCTTTGGAGATCCAAACTCATGAAGTCGACATAATACCTGAGCCGACATAGCATCATCAGCGTGCTTCTTGAGCAACCACATTGGCGGACTTTCGGTTTACCGTCGTTAGAGTACGAACACGTCGAATACATTTATAATCTCGCCAACTTGAACATATAGTTAGTACATGGCAAGTTAAGGGTTCGAACCAAGAGCTGGTTGTGTTGTTACTCGGTTGTCACGGTTTGGTAGGAGGTTGCCCGAGGCAAGGTGTCGATCGGTGACGGTCTCGATGAGATGTCTTGAGAGATAGATCTTGACGAGAATGTAAAAGCGAAAAGTAAACAGATAAAGATTAAATGATAAGTAGTTGGGCGAGGGTTCCTGCGTTGAGATCTTGGTCAAGGCGTCGGTCATAGGTTCAGATTTTCACCAAAGTGTATGTCGTTGGTTAAAGGTACGAGGGTAGATGCCTTTTAGGTTATCACGTACACAGGCCCCGGACTTGCCGTAGATTTTAGGACTAAGTACAAAGGCCCCTGCGCCCCTTGCCAGGCGGTCTCGAAGATGGGTTCGTCCCTGACTGACTTTACTCACTAGACAGTGACTAGCCACGGTAGGTCGAGGGTGGCTCATGACCACTTGCCCAAGGCCGGCTACAATCACCTACTCCCGCTTCCCGGGATAAAGAGACACTCGATGTCTTACTCGGCTATTCTTGCTAACTACCCGTCCCGCCGAGGCTACCGGCCAGGTTAACGCTCAGGAAAGGAATAACATGTGTATAAAGGCACAGAGCTTGGGAACACCCACTCGAGGTTCTAAGTTCGTTTAGACCTCACGACTTGTATGACCTCGACTCAGCGTGCTTCACTTGAGCCCAACCAAACCGACTACTCACGCATAATCGACATAAATATAAATACAACAAACAAGAACATAATCGAAACCATACTTGAATATAAAATCAAAAGAAAAAATGCATTTTACATAGCGGTTACTCAATGATTAAATACATAATATAAATGTTTGCCGTAGGACTTGTTTCTTCCTCACCAATCACTCATGAATACAAGAAATAAAGAGATAAGTTGAGAGAATTTTCGGCGGATATATTCACTCCGAATGTTGTGTCGTGTGTTTGGTCTCTAGCTCAAAAAATATTGTGAACTAAGTAAACTCACTTTGGCTTGGTCGTGCTTCGCGTCTCGGTGGCGGTGGTGAGGCGATGGGCTGGCTCGGGCTCTGGACCCCGACAAGAGCTCCTCTGGCTTGAGTCTGGCAGATTTGTCTCATCTCGGCATCTGCAGGTTGACCTTTCCCTTTTCGGCAAAAATCAAGCAGGCGGTAGAGATGAATCTTGCCCAGAATCTCCCCATTTGCGTGCAAGTCTGCGAGAGTCCTCGTCTGCGTCCCCCAGACTACATCGACTTGCTCCTACGTCCCCTGCATCACTCCTCGTCCTTTTCACATCTCTTCCTCATCTTGATTACCTTCTTGGCCATATCGGCTCGTTGATCGGGCTCGGCTCCCATCTGATGCGATGTCTTGGCAAGATGTTAGAATGCCTTGCCAGGTAGTCTTGAGTTTACCTCTCTCACGGAGGTGGCACGTCTTGCCCAGGTCCATGTCACTGCAATACCCCAAGCGTGTCCTCCCGGACACAAACACATCTGAAAGAACACACTTGATGCACTCTTTCTGGGGAGGACTACCCCAAAGAGCACGAAAAGCAGGCACGTCACTCGCACTTGAACACGATTGTCCTCAGCGTACAAGCATTCCTTGCCCAAAGAAAAATAAACACACAAACAACACAAGCAAAAGACTAGCAAGGATAAGATGAAAACATAATAAAGATAATCCGGCATAGCGATTAATCGACTATGCATCAAGGTTAATCGAGATCGGGAAAAGCAAGTTTGTGGGAGTTATCTCAAGCACTCAAACTCTACGTGTTTAGGGTTTTCACGCTCGGTGATGACTTGATCGGGAAGTGCCATAGGCTTTGCCGTCTCTGTCTACGCCTATACCTTGGTGAAGTTTTCTATCCTTAGGTCTTTTAGAGTTGCATTGGTGAACTTGGCTAAGTTGGAAGTATTTAATCTTGGGGTAAGGTTGTGTTGACTTAGGTCTTGGCGAGAATGTTTTCCCATTTCCGCCATAAGATACTTACGACTGAGCACACTTTATATTTTTGAGAACTTTTTATTTTTTTTTTATATCATGCTCCCCAGCCTTTTCTTTTCTACACATTTGAATTTAAGCTTATTATGCGTGTGAAGGCGAGGTATCTAATGTTGTGTTTTCCCGAATGATGCCCAAGGCGTACATATCCTCCCTATTCTTCTTTTCTCGATCCCAGTGGGGAAGAGCACAGATAATTTAAAAGAAAGCGAGCATTTCGAGGGGCTTGGCTTGCAAAGGATACATATATCGGGTTTATTTTCATTGTTGACCATGGCTATGAAAAGCCTAAATCATCTAAACACTTAGACCTACAGATTGGGCTTTGATCGAGGCAATGCAAGTTCTAGCACAACCAAGTCAACATCCGAATATCACCTGCGAGAATAGAATTCATGCTTGTAATGATTTAGCATATCTGAGCTCAATTTCTCACGGTGTGCATCTTATGCCCTTTTCGTCATACTAACCTTATTGATACAAGCTAAACATGTATTACAAAGCCTATGCCAAGATCATAACTATCATGCTCGTCTCGATATCTTTGGTCACACGCATGACAACAAAAAAAGCAGAGCCATCCACTCTCACACACTTTGGTGGTGTGGAAAATGTTGGGCGAGTATGGTCCCGAAAAACATAAACATCAAACACACAACAAACAAACAAAAAAATAAAAGCGAGAAAAACAAAACAAAAACAAAAACAAAAACAAAAACAAAAACAAAAATAAAAACAAAATCATAAAAAACAAGGGAGGAAAAGCTAGGGGGCCTTGGTGGATACAGATCCTTGGTAGGCAAAGAATGCAGTTGGTGGTGAAGATTTGGTCAAGGTCTCTTGTATTACGGCGAGGATGGCTTGAGTATCACCTTGGCGGGGCTCAGTGTTCTTGAAGGTCCACCTTGCCTTAGCCTTTGGCGGTGACTTGGCAGGCTTCTCAAGCTCTTCTTTGGATGGTAACTTCTTCCCTCGTCTCTCGTCCTCTACAATCACGAGCATCTTCTTGATACTTTCGGTCGAAGGTGTCCTCTCGGGGGTCATGGCAAAGTCGGGACCCAGCGGCTCGTTCTCCTTGGCAAAGTTAGTCGGCAAGTGGCACAAGGAGCCTCTGCTGCTCACCGTGATGCTCTTCATGTGCGAGATTGCGAATGGCAAAGTTCACCTCATCCTTTCGTGCATCGCCCGGGAGGATGAACAACTCGCTCTTCGACATGGTTCTTGTTGCTATCCTTTTGCGAAAGATTGTAGGAGAGGATTCGGTGGCACACTTGCATGGCGGATCATGAGGCTGTCCATGGCGTCCTACGACTTGAGCTGTGCACCATCCTTTCCAATTAGTTTTCCCCAAATCCGGACCATTTCCGTCGGTAAAGTTGGGTACCGCCTTGTGCTCCACCATAATTGCTCCTTTGCTTCCATCAATGTTACCATGTTGAGAGCTTGGTTGAGCTCATCAACCGTAAACTCATGTTTCCCGAGGAGAGTAAGCGTATACTCTCTTGGTACCCGCTTTGTCATGATCTATGTCGAGATCTCAAGTAAGCTATTGGATTTGTATCTTGAAAGCGGTTTGGTTGAGCTTGTATACAATGTTTCTGTTACCACTATTACAATCTCTATCGGTTGAATACTTGATTGCATATATACGTGTCCCCTTATCTCATATATAAGTTAGATCATACGATTATATAGAAGATCACGAAGTCACGTATGATTGGTCGAGCTTAATGAGATATAAAAAGTTTCACTGGTGAGGCGACTTAAGGGGCGAGTTGTCGGTTTGGGCTGCGGTATAGATGAAGTGACTTGACTTAGTTGCTTGTCTATCTTTGATGCGTCTACGGCGTATTGAAGGATCACGGTGAGATGTGTTCTTCTTTCGACCGTCGTGAAGAACCCGAGATCTCGGTGACTTCGATGATCTAAACCTCGATAAGGTATTAGGTGAGTATGAGTTGCTGACCATCACTTTGACTTGTTATGAGTGAGGTTAAATGTTCTAACCAGATTCTCCGCATCTTGGGTGGTGGCGATCTTGTATGTCACGCTAGTTATCATGTCAGTCAAGTATCCGTTTAGGATGATGGCGTCCCTTTAAGGAGCTCAAAGGTTTATTGTACTAAACCACTGCGGGTTGAGTTAGCTCAAGTACAATAATAAGGTTGAGTGGTACTACTTAAGAAATGAAGCTATTAATCGTTTTAGCGATTGATTGCTATAAATGATTAATGGACGTTCGATATCTTAATCTGAGGATTCGTAATGTCTAAGTGCAAGCCCGACTCAACCCGGTAATAAAGGGTAAGTCGACATTCTTTCTCTAGTGGCATGATCGAATGTTTATAAATTAATTTATGTTACGGTGAACATAAGATAATTAATTTATTTGAGGCCCATCTTTATTCCTTGCATTTGATCCACAATTTTGGCCCGTCGGGCCCAGTGAGAGGAAAATCGGCGCCCATGATGCTCAATTGTGAGATTTTATTCTCTTTATCCATAAGGATATAATTATATTTATGGTATATGCATAGATCGCTTTCCATATAAGATTATGGTAATAATCACGAGTATGGAAATAATCACGAGTATGGAAATAATCCTAAGATTATGGTAATATTCCATATAGGATTATGGTAATTTCCATATAGGATTATGGTAGTTTCCATATGGGATTAAGGTAGTGCATTATAAATATAAGGTATGAGATAAAGTCTGGGTTAATGCTCACATAATTAACCACATATTTTCGCCATCTCGCTCTCGAAAAGTGTAGTTCTCAAAATTGTGTGGAGAGCAGGGGTGATTTTCGAAGCATTCTCCATAGATGGTCCTCACTCGGCGTTGGAATTGGGCGGCAGGGATACGGATCCGAAGGTCAAGCTGCGAGTCCGATCCATTCGATCCGTTCATCTCGTTCCATCGACCTCTTGGATCGGTAAACGTGAAAACCTCTCGTGTTGCGATTTAATCATATAGGCGCATCTTGGGTTTTATAATCAATGTGGTGAATTAAACACAGATGGATCCTCGGGCGAGGTTAACATCGTTTTCCTACGATTGGTATCGAGCACGGGATCGAGAATCTTGGCTCATTGGATTAATTCACTTTTGATTATTACGTGCGTTTTAATAATTGTGGATCATCGTTCATCGTGGCTCGTTTATTGTTTTTGTTGGTTTTGTTTTACACCGAGAAAATCCGTGGTTAGATTAGATTTTATACGTAAATCTTATCGTAAAAGAAGCGAGCGAAGAAAGAGCGAAGAGCAAGCAGCGGAAAAAGCAGGTCTCGGCGGTCATGGGTGGATTCATGGCGAGCCTCGCTGACGCGAGGCGATCGCGGCGCTGCGGGCGGCAGGCGCGTTCTGTGAGATCCTGGCGCTGGCGGCGGCTTCGCGATCGCGAGATTACCAGCGAGCTGCGCGGCCGTCTTGACTAGCGGGCGGCAGGCGGCAGCGTTCGTCGCGAAAACGGCGCTTGGCGGCGGACTTCAGCGGTCGCGCGGTATGGCGGGCGGCAGCGTCTCTGGGGCGTTGGCGCTTGGGGGCGTCGGCAGCGCCGCAGCGTGCTTTCGGCGGTCGCGATCGCGTTAGCGCCGTGAGTAGCAGCGAGAACAGGCGGCGGCGGCGTAAAGTATTTGGGTGGGCACTTGCTAGCGGCGACCCGGCCTGGATTGGCCGACGGCGGACCCGTTTTCAGATTTTCCGGTCCGTGCGGGTGCCGCGAGGCCCATTGTTGAATCCGATCCGTGCGGGTGCATGAGGCCCGTTTTCGAGTTTATTTCTATACTTTGTAAATCTGTAATAGATTAGATTTAAATATCTCGGTTTCACGATTGGGCGCGATGAGCGTTTTATTTTATTTTTATCGTTCATATGCATGTCGTGGATGTTTAAATTATGCGATAGCATGCTATGTATGTTTATATTACGTTGACAAACCTTTAAGTGTTTCGTAATTGGATGCATATAGTAAGCATGCTGGGTTTATCAGCGTTATCAAGCATATTTTAGAATTGCGAGCATGTTTACATGTTGAGTTCTATAGAAAAGCATGCTAGGATTACGTGATGCGCATGGACAAACCTTTTGAATAAAAAGACTAAGCAAGCAACCCGACAAATTAATTTTCAAATTAAAATGTGAGACCTCACTTTGATCTCTAAACAAAGTGAGGCCTTGCTTTGTGATGGCGTCCTTGCGTGGCTTGCTTGCCTTGTTTATCATAAGTTTGTTAGATGAGATTTCTAAATAAAACATTTAAATCTATTGAGAAGTGGGAGTTTCATGTGTAGCGTCCACCGCGCGTGGCTGCGTGTGCGATTTTCATAAGTTCTCTGAGATAGATATAAAATGAGATAACAAAGAATTTGAATTGGAGCGGTATGGTCAGGGTTTGTATACCAATTCTAAAATTCATTTTCTCTTTGTTAAAATTGTGGTCAATGTAGACATCACCTCAGTACAACTTCATGAAGTCCATTCTTGCGATAGTGATGTGTGCAATAAGGTCAATCGTTAATTTCATTTGTCGTAAGGATAAGTTGACATGGATTGAAATTAAGCGACTAAAATATATTTAGTGCAGTGGGGGTTCGTGTAGGCGATCCGCACAGCGTGGCTTGCATGTGGGATTCCTTGGGCGATTGGAGGTTTGATTAATATTGTTTATCAAAAGGTTACAATATTATTATTCTGAATTATATCGATCGTATGCTTATGTGTTTACATTATCGTTTTGATATGTCTCTTACGCGATTATCAATATGCTACTTTAAAATCCGTTATCCGGTCCAAATTTTATCGAGTGGAAGCGAAACATGGAATATGTTCTTATCATTTGAAGAACACATGTTTGTTCTCACTACTCCTAAACCGATGCCCTTCTTGCGCATCGACTAATGACGGTCAGTCGGCGAGACTTTGGAATAAGTCGAACAATATGGCTAAATCTTTATGATGACTCGATGTCCAAGGCTTGCAGTGCTTGACATCGATCGATGGTGAGCGGCGATATTTGGTGAGTCTCGAGGTAAGTTTGGGCGTCGGATCGGACGATCGACTTCCACACAATGAGAGAAATCTTGGCGTGTAAGATGGAAGAAGGAAGTTCGGTCCATGAACATGTCTCCATGACTCGTCTGCATGGATAGTCTTGATCGGTTGGGAGGAGGTATTGGCGAAGCGAGTCGATATCATCCTCAATACCGCCCAAGTCTTTTGAGAACTTTCGCGTGAATGCGATCATGAGCAAGACCGAGTTTACACTTGTCGGTTGTTAATGATCTCGTTCTGCTGCGGAAGGAGTTATGGGAAAAGGAGCACATGCTCTTGCTAGCACATCTAAGGGCCCAAAATTTTCATCGCAAAATGGAAATAGAAAAGGGGTTCCAAAGGTGGTAGAAGCGAGAAATAGTGGGAGTAATGGGAGCAAGAACATGGTTGCCACGGAGGCAGAAGAAGCGAAGGAGAGGCGAAGTGCTTCAAGTGCGGTGGGCCCGGGCATTGGAAGGCAGTGCCCTATGCTCGAGGCTCAGTGCGCCGTTTGCTTTAATGTGAAACATGTTTAGCGACTTGTTCTACCCATTCTTGGGTAGTAGATACAGGTATGTTGATCATGTTTTGTTACACCTTGCGGGTTCTGCGGACAAGGGGCTGTTTGATGGCGAGATAACGATCTCCATAGACAGGCAGCGAAAGTCGGCTGTTGCGATTGGAATGTTTCTTTATGTTTTGGGACAACAGTTTTAGTTTTGAAGCGTTTTATATGTGCGGATTTTCGGTGGAACCTTGTTTGTTTGAAATTATTTTCTCATGGATATTCTATTATTTTTGATAGTGGTGTTTCTATCATAAGAAATGGCGAAGTTATCTGTGTTGGCACCTTATATAATTAAGCTTTATACTATTTACGCAAAACATAATACCTATAACTATGTTGCATCTACATCAAACCTAAAAGAAAGTTTTCTTGTGAGATGACTCTACTTTTCTCGGCATCTTAGATTAGGTCACATCAATCTAAATAGGATCAGGCGGCTAAGAATGGGCGTTGGGTGATCTCACGGTTACTCGGTTCGATCTGCGAATCTGTTTAGAAGGTAAGATATTCGACCGGACCTTCTAGCGAAGGGTTATAGAGCGAAGAAATGTTAGGTTAGTCCATTCGACTGTGGACCAATGTCCCACAAAGCTCGTCGGAGGGTAAAAGTATTTTGTCACTTTCATTGTGATTACTCGAGTGCGGATACATATACTGCTTCGCATGAAGTCAGATGCTTTGAAATTGAAAGAGTTTAAAGGCGGAGAGTGGAGGCGAGCTAGGTAAGACTATCAAGTCACTGCGGTCTGATCGCGGTGGCGAATACCTCGATATGAGTTTATGGACTATCTAGTGAAGTGTGGGATTACATCCAGTAGCCTTCCTAAGACACTCCTGACAAAATGGTGTGTCGAGCGAAGAAATAGGACTCTTTTAGAAATGGTTAGATCTATGATGAGTTATCTTACATTGCCTATTTAGATTACGGGGTATGCTTTAGAGGCGGCGGCATACTTGCTAAATCTAAGTACCGTCAGTCGATCGAAAAAGACCCGCTTCGAGTTGTGGTTTGGGCAAGCCGGTTTAAACCACATAAGGATATGGGGCGATCCGGCCGTGTCTTGAACAAGAAAAGGCGACAAGTTGGAGCTAGATCCAGGCGCAAAGGCATTTTATTGGCTATCTAGAGGAGCGAAGGTGGTTTATTCTATAGTCCTAAGGATCGGAAGGTCGTTATTAGCACTAATGCTCGATTCTTAGAGGGACTACATGAAAATCATAAGTCCAAGTTGAAATCATTCTTGAGAATTAGAAGATGATCGTATTCCACCACCGATTAGGCGAAGAGTGCGAGATGTCGGAGGTCTAGTGGGAGGGATGGGCACAGATACTTGAAAATTGAAGTGGGTCGAGTTCCTTTGGAGATCTGGCCAAATGCAGTGGTACCTACACCAAGTTGTGCAAGTTAGAGAACCACAGTATCTGCGCCCACCGTTGCCATTGTGCTGTAGAACCTCGTCGTAGTGGGAGGTTGTTCGTCAACCCGAGCGATTTATGTTCGTGGGTGAATCTTGGTTTAGTCGGAGTGACGAACATGCGATAATCGACCCATGGACATACTGAGGAGGCGATCTGATATAGATGCAAGATCATGGCACACCTCTATGGACTTAAAAGTAAGTCCATAGCATTATGGATGTATATGAAAAGACCTCTACCGGATGGCAGGAAGCCGTAGGTAGTAAGTTGATATCTGAAGGAAGAGATTACGATGGAGGTTTGGCTTTCAAAGCCGAGGGCATGGCGAAAGGGTACACTCAGTTGAGGGCATCGATTTCGATGAGACCTTTTACGCTGTGTGCAATGCTCAAGTCCATCGAATTCTTCTAGCCATGTGCAGCCACTTGAACTAGAGGTTTGGCAAATGGATGTTAAAACCGCTTTTCTAAGCGGTTACCTTGAGGAAGGTAGAAACATCTATATCTGACAACTGAAGGTTATGTGGTAAAGGGTGAAAAGCATCTAGTATGGAAGCTTAAAGTCATTTATGGACTTAGCGAACCTCGATCATGGAACTTACGCTTTGGCGAGGTTGTAAAGTCCATGGTTTACCCGTTGCTAGCGAGAGTTGTGTGTATCGGTTAGATGTCAGCGGTGATGTGGTATTTCTTGCACTTTATGTAGATGACATCCTTCTAGTTGGCAACAACATGAAGCATTATCGGGCGTAAAGTTGGCTATCCGATCGGTTTCAAATGAAAGACTTAGGAGATCGTACATTCTTGGGATCAGGTTTACGAGATCGCAAGAAGAAAATATTGAGCTTATCTCGGGCGTCTTACATTGATCTGTGATTACTCGTTTTAGTATGGACCGCCAGAAAGGATTGCTACCTTCGGACATGGCGTTCCTTTATCTAAGGCAGATCACCTATGATGCAAAGGAGATAGAAATGAGACAAGTTCACTACGGCTTGGCCGTGGGAAGTCTCGTGTGCGCAATGCTATGCTACGAGGCCGATATACGCTATCGCGGTGAGCATAGTAGCTGAATGTCGATCTAACCACGGACAAGCTCATTGGTGTGGTAAGCGTATACTCAAGTACACGAAAGGACTCGAGATTATAGGCTAGTTTACCATGCGAGATAGTCTAATGCCTTTGGGTTACTCTGGACTCGGATTTCCAGGCGGCCGTGATGAGAAAAAGTCGACCTCGAGGCTATGTGTTTTACCTTGGGAGGTGGGCCGTATCTGGCGGTGCTGGCGGCGATGCATTCGGACTCTACCATGGAAGCGGAATATGTAGCCGGAGGCTTCTAAGGAGTGTATGGTTGAGAACTACCTCGTGGATCTAGATGTGGTACTGGTTTGCCCAAGTATCATAGTTTCTTGTGATAACTCGGTGCGATGGCAAACTCGAAGGAACCAGGACCCACAAGGCGACCAACACATGAGAGAAAGTACCATGTCATCGCAATCGTTAGGCGAGGTGGCGATGCTGATTGAAAAGATTGATACGACG
Organism: Salvia rosmarinus; assembly: GCA_036937905.1. NCBI lineage: Eukaryota > Viridiplantae > Streptophyta > Magnoliopsida > Lamiales > Lamiaceae > Salvia > Salvia rosmarinus. The sequence goes on from JAODLM010000536.1 coordinate 109,861, forward strand.
GAAAATCTAGCGGATCCATTCACGAAGAGCTGCCGCCAAAAAGTCTCGATGGACACGTTAGAGGACTTGGTTGCGCTTGATGACACCCAGCTTAGAAAACTTTTGTATAAGTGGGAGAAGCGAAAGTGATGGTTGTTTGTAATAGCTAGTAGAAAGACACATTGTATACTAAAGTTTGCTTTAGTATAAGTGGGAGATTGTTGGATTTGTATCTTTGAAATCGGTTTGGTTGAGCTTGTATACAATGTTTCTGTTACCACTATTACAATCTCTGTCGATTTGAATACTTGATTAAATATATACATGTCCCTTATCTCGTATATAAGTTAGATCATACGGTGTGTGAAGATCACGAGAGTGCGTATGATTGGTCAGAACTTAATGAGATATAAAAGTTTCCTGGTGAGGGCGACTTAAGGACGAGTTGTCGGTTTGAGGCTGCAGTATAGATAAAGTGACTTGACTTAGTTGCTTGTCTATCTTTGAGTACGTCTCACGCGTATTGAAGGATCACGGTGAGATGTGTTCTTCTTCGACCGTCGTGAAGAACCCAGATCTCGGTGACTTCGATGATCTAAACCTCGATAAGGTATTAGGTGAGTATGAGTTCTTGACCATCACTTTGACTTGTTATGAGTGAGGGTTAAATGTTCTAACCAATTCTCCGCATCTTGGGTGGTGGCCAGTCTTGTATGTCACGCTGGTTATCATGTCAGTCACCGTATCCGTTTAGGATGATGGCGTCCCCTTAAGGAGCTCAAAGGTTTATTGTACTAAACCCTGCGAGTTGAGTTAGCTCAAGTACAATAATAAGGTTGAGTGGTACTACTTAGAAATGAAGCTAATAATCGTTTTAAGCGATTGCTTGCTATAAATGATTAATGGACGTTCGATATCTTAAATCTGAGGATTCGTAATGTCTAAGTGCAAGCCGACTCAACTTGGTAATAAAGGGTAAGTCAACATTCTTTCTCTAGTGGCATGATCGAATGTTTATAAATTAATTTATGTTACGATTTGAACATAAGATAATTAATTTATTTGAGGCCCCATCTTTATTCCTTGCATTTGATCCACTGGCTTTTGGCCCGTCCAGGGCCGTGTGAGAGGAAAATCGGTCCCCCTATGATGCTCTCGATTGGCAAGATTTTATTCTCTTTATCCATAAGGATATAATTATATTTATGGTATATCGTAGATCCTTTCCATATAAGATTATGGTAATAATCCGGAGAGTATAAAATAATCACGAGTATGGAAATAATCTAAGATTATGGTAATATTCCATATAGGATTATGGTAATATTGATATAGGATTATGGTAATATTCGTATATAGGATTAAGGTAGTGCATTATAAATATAAGGTATGAGATAAAGTCTGAAGTTAATGCTCACATAATTAACCCGAGCATATTTTAGAAATTCCATAAGCTCTTGAGAGTATTTCTCGAAAATTGTGTAGAGAAAAGAGGTGATTTTCCGAGCATTCTCCATAGATCGTCCTCACTCGGCGTTGGAGATTGGGCGGCCAGGATCTGAGTCCGGAAGGTCGAAGCACGAGTCCGATCCGTTCGATCCGTTCATCTCGTTCCATCGACCTCTTGAGATCGAGGTAAACACGTGAAAACCCCTACGTGTTGCGATTTAATTATATAGGCGCATGCTAGGTTTTATAATCAATGTATGGTGAATTAAACACCAGATGGATCCTCAGGCGAGGGTTAACATACGTTTTCCTACAAAACTTCTTCACCATCGGTCGTTACACGTGGTGTCCCGTTCGGCTCCATCCTATTCCACAAGCGATACCTCGACATCCTCCTTGACTCCCGGTTGCTCGGGAGGCGGATTCAACGCTTTGGCACAACCGTCCATGGTTTGTGAGCTCTGTTGTTCACGGTGTAGGCCTTCCCTCGCTTTGACAGATGGTCGCGATCTTTGCTCTCTTCGTCGTTCTCCGGTGGGGAAGGCGTTTTCTCCGATCTCTCCATGGTCGTTCGCCCTCTCCTTGCCTACTCGAAACGCCAGCGAGCTCCCTCCTCGGAAAACTCATTCTCCTCCAAAGACTGGTTTCCGTCTTTGGCGAGACCAGTGTGAGAAGGGTCGGTACTTTATGTTGATGATGAGGCGGTAGGAGTCTCCTTTATTTTTCTTTTCCGGTGAAAGGGTGACTTCCTTCTTTTCTCTCGCCCTTTCTCAGGTGTCTTCTAGGTGTTCTCGTGGGTTATGTTATCGGCGTCCGGCCTCCACGTGAATGTCGTGGGCGTGGGGCTTCATTCGCCAGCCGCGAACTCGGTGGGAGAGCTCCATCGCGAACAGCCAGCTCTCTTGATGGGCTCGGCTGGTGTCTCACGGTGTCTTCTCTATTTTATGCGTCGAGCTAGAGTCTTCTTTGGGGTTGGTTCCGGAGCTTCTTCTTTGGGCGTGTGTGCACCATGGGTGAGAGGTTAGGGTTTTTGTTCGTAGTTTGGGGAAGTTTTGGGGTGTGGTTTGAATGTGGGAAGTGGGTAGGCGAAATATGGGGGTAATAGAGCGTGGGTTGGGCGGTTATAGGGTGAGTGGGGCGTGATGGGGCGTCTACGTGACCTGACGTAGCTTGCGACATCTCACCGCTTCCCGTGTCCTTAGCGAGGTTGTTGCACCGAGATCGTAGCACTCCTTTTAGCCTTATCTTGAGTTCATTGGCACCTGCGGTTTAAGAAAATCTGCTCCTAGGAAGAGTCAATTCGCCCAAGGAGCATGTCAAAATAAGGGTGGGCTTCCCCACTCGCACTGCACGAGGTGAAGTGTTAAAAGTGGTCAAGACCATCCACAGACAAAAAATGGAATGAAATGTAGCGGTTAAAATCATACCATCTTGGGTTGGCATCCAGGAAGCGTGGTGTTTAACGTCGTTAGCCTGACGATTCCTTGAGCTCAGCGCCTGAGGTCCTCGAGGAACCTCAGAAGCTCATCTGCTCCGTCCCATTTCTAAGCCTCTATCGTGCCCATGGTAGGTTTTTGAGCCTCGTCTGCTCACCTTGAACACTCTTCGCCATCCATATCGCTATCTCCACGGCCCATTCGGATGTTGGCGCACGGTAAGGTTCCACCCACTTGTGGTCAGCTTGCTGAGGCATACTGAACCTATTTTGATAAAGTAGCAACTTCCCATTTTCGAACTTCTTTCCTGATCAAAGATCATGGGCCTCTCGAGCCTATCCTCAGATATATAGGGCATTCACAGTTCTCGAGACTAATCTCCTCAGCTCAGATGTCAAGTCCACTCTCCTACCTCATCCCACCAAAGTCGAGTTTACGGATCGCCTTTGTGTTCCAAACACCGGCAGTGACACACTTCGCCAAACACCATCCGATAAGGAGACATTCCAAATGGCATTTTAAAGGTTGTCCGTATGCCTATAGCATCGCCGAGGTGAATGCTCCACTTTTTGCTATCTCCCAAGGCCTCCTCAAGATAGTCTTCACAATGTAGTTTGAGAGCTCGGCTCGCCATCGGCTTGAGGATGGTATGTGGACATCCTGATGCACCCATACTTCTCGAGTAAGCCGCCATCGGTATTGTAGCGGTACCCCGATCATCGACCATGGCTCTCTCGCACTAAACCGGTGAAGATGTTCGACTTGAGAAAAATGGCTACGGCCCTGCGTCCGCCTGGCCGTGGCTCTCGCTTCACCCATTTTGACACGTAGTCCACGCTAGAGTATGTATCGCTTTCCTTAGAGTTTGGCAAGGCCCGAAACCATGCCCCATAAGCTCAATACTCCACCGACAAGATAGTACCAAGGGCATCTCATTCCTCCTCGAGACATTGTTCGCTGGCACTTATCGTTCTCGCACTTCGTAGCTATCTTAAAAATAGTGGGCCAAGAGAACCCACAATCATGATCTTCCTTGCCCCTCTTGCGCCCAAATGTCCGCCGACCTTCTCACGGCAAAGGTTCAAGGATGCTTGTTTGCTCACCTCCGAACGCATCTCCTCAAGATCAAGTCCGAGCATTGCTTCCACAAGTATGGGTCATCCCACACGTATTGTCACCTCTTGAGTTTGTTCCTTCGTGCGCTGACATCCCCACTGCAACACTGTCACGATGTAGTTCACCTGCCGCATCACGGCCTCGGTAGATCTCTAGTAGCTCGTCCGAAATGTTGCTTGATTGATCTCCTTCATCTCTTCTGTACCGCTCATGGTCGCCACTTGATTTTGAGATCCACTTTGCCTTCGATCTCAACGCCGAACTCCCCGGAGATGAGATCCACTCATCGCCTCGCTTTGGTCATTCTTCGCCATAAGATATTTCAAGGGACGGTCGCAGAACCACCGCCTTGCTCCCAAAGAGGAGGCGAAATTGAAGGCAAACACCACGGCAAGAAGCTCCTTCTCCGTGGTCGTAATTGATCTACGGCTCCGCGAGGTCTTTGATGCATAGTAGACGACAAAGCCTCCTCGCTAATTCTTCTCGCCTAACCACCGCGCCAACAACAGATCCACTTGGGCCGCACATCATCTCAAAGGGCATGCCCCATTCGGTGGTCTTATGGGCGTCAATACAGCTCCTTCAATATCGGAAGGCTTTTTACATGCGCCGTCGAACCCCATGGTACATCGCTCGAGGTGGTTCAGTTATGCTATTCGCGGTCTCGACAAACCGCCGATAGAATCCAATATGCAAGGAATCTTCTGAGTTGTTGATGTTGGTCGGATAGGCTTGGCTATGATTTCAACCTTGCTTTGTCTACCTCAATGTCTTCTCCGAGATAACATGCCCAAGGACACCTCTTGACTATGAAGCGGCATTTTCATAATTCAAAGACAAGATCCTTCTCACGCACCTATGTAGAAATAACTCAAGATGCTCTATACATTGGTTAAACGCCTGCCATACACAGAAAATCATCCATGAAAACCTCAATGCATTGCTCAAGCAAATCGAAAATATACTCATCACGATTAAATGTCCCCTGAGTATCGTGATAAACCAAATGGCATACGATGATATGCAAATGTGCCAAACGAGCAAGTGAATATAGTCTATATTCGATCTTCTAATGCCACACATATTTGCATATAACCGTAGTAGCTCGCCAAGGAAATGTAATCATTCCCGCCAGCCTCTCAAGCATTTGGTCAATGAATGGCGAGGAAATGGTCCTTCCCGGTCACCTTGTTGAGCTTCGTAGCCAATGCAAACCCTCCCGCCTATCTCGAGTCTCATCGCGACCACCCTCGCTTTCATTTCACCACCAGCATAACGGATTGCACGACGTGATTGATCGATCCATCGCCGTCCGAGATGTGGTAATGAGACCTAACTCAAGGAGTTTAGTATTCCACCTTGACAACTTTTCATTACCGGCCGAGTTTCTTCTGGGGTCTCGACGGCACGCCATCCTAGCAAGATATAGTGTTGCAAACAAGTAGGTTGATGCCTGAGGTCGCCCAGGTCCACCGGCGGCTACTTGTACTTGCTCAAGACGGCTCTTGCTTTCTTCTTTCTTTTGATCACACCCCGAGCTTATGATTACCGGCAACGCCTCGCTGGCCCGAGGTAGTATATACCGCGCTTTGCGCTGAGCCGTAGCCGGGGGCTTCCTCGCAAGGTTGATCCTCTCTCACACATGCACTAGTGATTGATAGTCGCTGATCGCCCCACCTTGGTTTGCCACCACACTTCAGCTTGCCTCGACCTCCTCGTCGAGATACTCTAAATCTTCACAGTCCTGACGACTTTTCGCACACGCCCCGACCACCACGCTGCGAGTATCTCTCAACATCCTTCTCGCGGAGATCGACAAAGTCCACCATCTCGATGTCGATCGGAAATTTTGCTTTGTAGATGTCAAAGGTGACCGCCTCTCAGCCGAATTTGTATGTGAGCTTCCCCAGATCGCGCCGACAGTTCGGGCCGCCTGAGAACGGCTCGCTAGCAAAGATAAGCCGTTGTCCTACATACGTAGGAAACATATGTTTAGCCTCGCCTGGTGATCTATTCGATATTTAATTCACCATACATTGATTATATTCCTAGCATGCGCCTATATAATTAATTGCAACACGTAGGGTTTTCTCGTGTTACCTGATCTCAAGAGGTCAATGGAACGAGATGAATGGATCGAATGATCGACTCAGCCACCTTCTCGGGACTGTATCCCGCTGCCCATCTCTAACGCCGAGTGAGGACGATCTATGGAGAATGCTTCGAAAATCACCCAATCACACTATGGCAATTTTCGGAACCTCACACGCACTGTAGGACGAAAAATTTCGTTAATTATAGCACACCTGTGACTTTATCTCATACCTATATTTATAATGCACTACCTTAATCCCATATGGAAATTACCATAATCCTATATGGAAATTACCATAATCCCATATGGAAATTACCATAATTTTTATGGAAATTACCATACTCCCACGATTATTACCATACTCTCGTGATTATTACCATAATCTTATATGGAAAGGATCTATGCATATACCATAAATATAATAACATCCTTGTAAAGAGATTAAAATCTGCCATAGAGAGCTGCAAGTGCTACCGATTTTCGAGCTACGGGCCCTGACGGCCATTTCAGGATCAAATGTGGAATAAAGATAAGCCTCAAATAAATTAATTATCTTATGTTCAGCCCGTAATAAATTAATTTATAAACATTCGATCATGCCACTAGAGAAAGAATGTCGACTTACCCTTTATTACCGATGGTGAGTCGGGTTTCACTTAGTACATTACGAATCCTCAGATTTAAGATATCGAACGCCCATTAATTATTTATAAAGAATCGATCGCTAAAATAATTAATAACTTCATCTCCTTAGTAGTACCACTCAACCTTATTATTGTACTTGAGCTAACTCAACCGCAGGGTTTAGTACAATAAACCTTTGAGCTCCTTAAGGGACGCTATCATCCTAAACGGATACTATGACTGACATGTATAACTAAGTGACATACAAGCACCGCCACCACCCAAAATGCGGAGAATCGGTTAGAACATATAACCCTCACCCATAACAAGTCAAAGTGATGGACAACAACTCATACTCACCTAATACCTTATCGAGATTTAGATCATTGTAAGTCACCGAGATCTTCTTCACGACGGTCGGAAAGAATATCTCATCAGGATCCTTCAATACGTCAGAGACGCACCAAAGATAGACAAGCAACTAAGTCAAGTCACTTCTTATCTATATCGCAGCCCAAACCGACAACTCGCTCTAAGTTGTCTCACTGTGAAACTTTTATATCTTATTGTTTCGACCAATCATATACGCATTCTCGCGGATCTCTACACACCGTATGATCTAACTTATATTAGATAAGGGGACACAGATATATGCAATCAAGTATTCAAATCGAGCAGGAGATTGTAATAGTGGTAACAGAAACATTGTATAAGCTCAACCAAACCGCTTTCAAGATACAAATCCAACACCATATTCGTGACGTAGGTCGGCCGGAAAATAAGGTCTCGTGACCTCGACGAGACATCTCAACGATCCTTCGTGATAGACACTGACTTGTCCGCCATTGAATCTCAACACAAGATGGTTTGAGAGGTCCGAGTTTCAACTCGATAGATAGACAATCACGCTGATTGATGCCCCGAGATCGATAGCATGAAGTCATCATCCTCGTCCCAATCACGCAAGGTATATAGAACATCCCGGATCGGTACACTGATTGGGAGATCTCGCTGAGTACGGCTAAGACGCTCTTCCCATTTGAACTTGGCACGTCTGCATTGACTCTTCGCACACGTACTTGAGGAACTGGCATACTTAAGATCGAGGTCAAAGCCGGATCAAAGGTATGTTGATCTCCACCTTCAAGATCTTGATCATCTCGCTCATCTCTTCGGCTTTATTCCTCGCCGCCTTCGAAATGGAGGTTCGATCTTGATCTCCGCCTTGTTCTGCTACTCAAGGAGGCCTCACCTCGGTCTGTGTGTTCTCGACCAAGTCCCCGACTTTGCCAGGTCTTCTATCTCGACTGCCTCGACCAGGCTCCTTCCCGCTGCAAGTTCTTGCCGCCCCTCGTTGATTATGCTGACGCGGCGCATGGGTGGATTTGCACTGAAAGGGAAGTGTCCCTTGCTTTGTTGCTTTGATATCTCGGCCAAGGTGTTCAAATGAAGCCAAGACAGATTGTAGGACTCCTCTCTGCTCTCTCGCTTGAACTTCGAGGTCTTACACTATCCTTCCCTGTAGCTCCTCGATTGTGCACTATCTCGCCAAAGATGGCCGAGCTTGAGGATTCGTCAGAGGGTGCTGAGGCGCGCCTGCATTCTCAAGTTTTCAGCGATTTTCCACTTGGTCAGTATGGGTCGGCGGGCTTCAACTTGAGCGCTTTTCCACCACCGCTGTCGACATGCCCAAGGACATTCATTTCTCTTCGCCACTTGTAGACACTCGTCCGTCAGGTGGTGGCAAAACAAAGTTGACAAGCTTTGACATTCTTCGCTACAGAGGGCCTCATTAGGTCCATCATTTGTTCATCGCCGGCCTTCATATCCTTCTGCGTCGATCCGTTCGGCGGTACTGGCCGGGCATCACTCGACCATCAAGGCTGGCATCATCTCAAACCTTCACCAAGTCCGCAAGTAGCTCGAACGCCTCGCCGGGTTGTTTGTCGAGATAGAACCTCCGACGCAGCACTCACGAGCTGCCTCCCGACTCCGCCTCAAGCCATTCACATAATATCGATCGATCTGATCAGATTTGGTGATCGGGACACTTGCCAAGATGGACTTAAATGACACCAGCGTGACACCGCCTCGCCATTCCCCATCCCTGGAGGAACTCATCCTTTCCTCACGCTTTGTATCCTTGAGATGTGATAGTATCTCTCAAGAACTTCTCATGAAGCCCCGCCAAGTAAAGGACACCACCCATAGCAAAAGCAGCCGCCCACCTCGAGCATCGTCAGAGGAAGGAAAGGATATAAGTCTGATGTACCCTCTCGACTTCATCCGCACACCTTATGGTACTACACACCATTTCAAAGTCCCGAGATGGCGCCGGGGTCCTCTCCCGTGATATCAAGCTTGCAAGATCCGTATAAAGAGTGCCTCGATACACCGCCGCTTAGCTGCTCAAAATAAATTTATAACCTATTGCCCATCACAGCGTGAGCTGCCATAAGTATAGGGTCGATCCCACGAGGAGTTGGTAGCAATCATGTCACGATGTCACTTAAAGCGGACGAGAGTGGTGTAATTATCTCATCACTATGATAAGACTAAAGTAAATCTCAAACAAACTCAAAGTGGAATATCAAATAATAAGACGAGTCTCGCTTATGCATCAACTTTGAAGACGATTAATACTCGGTCCTAGGTGCAAAGGTTTTCTACATGACATGCATCAACCTAAGATAAGAGATATACGTCAGGACCCTGTCACGCCACGCCACGCCCACCACGCACCCCCTCCAAATCTATCCTTTCAGGTAAAGAAGGCGTGGACACCCATGCAAACTATCTAACCAGAATGCCCACGGCGACACCTCAAGACACAAACCTACAAGCAATAAGCATGATCTAGATGGACCCTGGATTGCAAAGGCTTTTTCTATGACTACTCCAACTCGCCCACCAAACAGATTATTTGGGGCGGGACACCCGACCTTAATCCAATTATTACTTGCAACCTTCCCCTCACCCACTATGTTATTTGCAACCAACACACCGAGTTTGGTTGTTATATAATGCCCGACCTAGTGTCGGAACACATGCAAGATCGTAATGCCCTACTTGCTCTTCGAGTTATATTAATATGCTCCACTTAGTCACGCCCAAACCGTAATAAAGACTTAGCTAGACATAAAATAAATAAACATGCAATGCTTAATTGAAACCATAATTAAACTAACCAACTTACTATTATCAACGAATAAACGGCGAGCCCAAAGTCACGCCGCAAAACATACTAATAGCAACAAAGTGTTTGCCCGGGGACTTAATGATGTGGTGTCGATGAATTTGATAACGAGAGTGAGAGTTGAACGCTGGAGAGAGAGAGAGGCGACAAGTCGCGCCTCATCCATATATATAGGCCGAGAGGCCGACGATGGTAATGGCCCATGGGCCGGCAACTGGTAGCTCCTTGTTGATCGGCGCCTCGCCTGCACGGATCCGAGGCGATCTCCATATCATGAGATTCGTGTCACACATCCTTTCCTGGATTTAGCGAGATCGCCTGCATCTCAGAGATCTTGCCCATTAGCTCTCCCTCCTCTCGTGTCTCTCCTCCTCTTCTTCTCGTCTCGCCTCTTTACTTACGCCGCTCATTAGATCACCCTTCCGAGATTGAACTCAGGCGGTCCTAGGAGGTCACGCCATGAAACGAACAGCATCGAGTTTGAAGCCTGCGCCGAGCTAAGCTCCTGCGCCTCGGTAAGGCATCGATCTCTATTCACCCGCCAAGCAAGTTCCACCTCTGCCCATTTCCGCCTCATTGTTCCTCGCAGACCAATGTGTCCTCCCGCACACAAACACAACAAGAAAGACACAAAAGACTCGATCTGCATCTAGACAAGACACGTAAAAAGCACAAAACTTGCTCACACATTATTACACTTTAAACATGCTTGTCCTCAAGCATGCACGCTGCACTTGCCCAAGACAAAAGAAAGAAAGAAAAGACTCAAAATGTAAAAGGTTAGCACATTTCCACCAAGCAGATATCTCACCAATATAAGCTTCACCTAACAAACTAGCAACCAAGTAGACTTCATCCGCAACAACCATCAAACAAGTCAAAATACTAATTTGAGCATATTGACATTTTCCTACCAACACTCGCACTTCTGTATAAAAGCTATGTATACGCCGTGACATCTTTCATTTACTATGCCAGTGCTTATGTGTCTTCTACCATCTCCAACTGCTTAGACAAAGTTTTAAACATTCATCCTAGGTCTTTATTTGGTTGTAAATGGGCCAAGACATAGCGGAAATTTTGAACGAGGCTAAGGTCATCACTTGACTCTGTTCGAGGAATTTATTTCGTCCTCCATGGATTTCGCCTTTCTTACTGGCCTCAAGACAACCATCTTAGGACTTCATCAATATATATATTCTTTATTTCAAGTCTTTTTCTTTCACTCGGGTACCTTCTTTATATTGGGCATTTTGCCCATTTTCAAGTTCGTAAACCCCTTTTTTCGCTCATTACGAGGCTAACGTTTTCCCTTTCCCTCTTCTATTAGCTCCCGAGTCTAATCGACCGGCAGCTTTTTTCCGTGCTAATTTATGAATGAAAGAAATTATTAGCCTGGCAATGAACGAGGGATTAACAGAGAGTAGGACATTTTGCCCGCAATATTTGAAAAAAATCGCCTAAGTCATCTAAATGTTTTAACCAAGTCAAGGCTCTACATAAGAGGCACGCAGTTCTAGTAAAAGCCTAATGAAGATGTTAATCACACAAGAAAGGGAAACCGTGGTTGATCAAGACACAACAGCTTAAGCTCATTCTCACCATGCGTCAAATTCAATTGCCATCTTATTTACACACGGTCATGCTCAAACAATTCCTAAAACTACTAGCATTATTCAAACAAAGCAAACATGTGACAATCAATCCCACCAATTTAAACATGCCAACCCACACAAAAATAAAACCTCCTCACTCACACACCCTCAAGGCTGAGCAAAAGTAAACGCGAGGAACACAAACAACAAACAACTAAACGAAAAGAAAGAAGGGCCCCCCATTTCACACACTTTGCTTTGGGCAGTACGAGTGGGGACCACTTTAACTCAAACAACGAACAGACAAGAATTCCCTCTTTCACACACTGCCTAGGGCAAAGTGGTGAGGAAATGGTCGACCACCAACAACAACAAAACAAAACAAAAAACAAACAACAAAACAAAACAAAACAAAAACAACAAAACAGAAACAAAAACAAAATGGCGACAAAAGTGTCGCTAGTTGGATACCGAATCAGCAAAGGTAAGTATCGTGGCATCATCACGGGTCGCCGTTGTTCCTCCATCCCGTCAAGCGGGCTTTGATGCCATCATCCTCCTCCGCTATCTTTGAATCCTCTTCCGTCGACCGGGCGACGCATGAGGGCTGGCTCGTCATCGCGCCGGTTCGTGGAAGACCGTTTTTCGCCCGGTCGTAGTATATATCTCATCCGCTCCAACATAGTTGTGTCAATATACGCCTGCCCACTTCCGTGTCGGTATTCGCTCGCCCAAGACCTTGCGGCCAACACGGTCACCAAACGGGCAAGAGATCCTCCGCCGCTAGAGCCAGTGATGTCCTTGAATGGGCAACAGAACGCGTAAAGTTCACCTGGGCCATGCCACATGCACCACAAGATGAATAACTCCTCGCCGGGAGACGGAGTTGCCGCTCACCTTCCCAAGAAACTGTAGGATAGTAGCGATGGCACATCCTAGCTGCTCTTCATCATCGCTCTTAGCAGTATCCCCGACTCAATGTTGTGCCCAAACCAATCACGACTATCATTCCACCTCGCCTGGTGCTCGGGGACATAGGTGAAAGCCTCAGACTCGCCTGCCTCAAACCCAAATCCATGCCTGTATGCAGCCGTCGCTCACAGAACGGAAGTTCAAGGTTCATCGCCCAAATTTGATGCGCCGTGTCGCCTTCACTTTGCTCCTGGTTCTTATTTCGAGAGTTCAATAAACCCTCGCCAATGCGATGTATAGTCGTCTGCCATTCCAAAAGGGTCCCCATCCAATCCTTACGAAAACTTCACTCGCCCTAACCCCCCGCACTTTCCAACACCTCCATGTTCAACGCTGGCTTCACAATGCCCTCATCAATGGTCCGTAGGGCTAACTTGGGGTGGCCTCCGTGGTCAAGACGGATTTTTCGGTGAGGCGATGCCATCTTCGCATACCCCGAGTTCTCTTCCGGGCGCGAGAGGCAGCCCGACGCGGCTTCTTCTCTGCGGTGGTAGCCTTGAGTTTTTCTCGGGCTTCTCTCTTCGCTTTCTCCTTCTCGCCGCCTGCCTCGTCCGCCTGCCCGAGCAAGTGGATCCTCCGCCTCCGCAGGTTTCCTCCTTTCGTCACGACGCCTCAGATGTGCCTGCCTTCTTTCAGCTCACCGCTTCCTTCTCCTGGTCCTTCAAGGCTTACTTTAGGGCGCTTCCTCTATTATTTTCTCCTGTGTCCCTGAGTTAACCGAGACGGGCTTTTAGGCATTTCTGGGGTAGTAGGAGTCTCGGGGGTCGCCATTGCCGATTTTAGCTTGGTTTCCTTGGGTCTTGGAGGGAATCGAGCTTTTTGGTTTTGGCTCGGTTTTTACCAATATTTTGAAACGTGGTGGTTTCTTCTTTATGCTCTGCAGAGAGAATTTGCGAGGTTGAGCGACTGCAAGAGGTAATTATGAGGGCGCATAAGGGACGCTACGTCTTTCTCCCGACAACCGCCACTTGTCTCCGTAACTCACCCTCGCCTAATGGCGAATGTCTAAGATCTCATCTCGCCTCTTCGATCATGATCACAACTGCCTCAGAGATTGACCAACACAACACCACACCTAAAACGGAGGCAAAACAAAACAAAAGAAAACAACAACGAAAGCAAAATAAAATACCTGTGGTTTCCTCGCCGCTGTTATCGCCGCGTCGACTGCACCTTTTATTACTTTTCCCCGTCGAGGGCTTTCACCGATGCAATTCCCCGGATCTATCTCGATGCCCAGTAAGCCTTCGTGACGTTGTCCATCGACCTTGAAGATCTTCGCCCTCAGTTCATGACCGATGTACCCATCTCGAAATCGAGTTTTTACTCATACGGTCCGCACCACTTTGCCATAGCTCATTCGACATCAACTCAATCGAGACCTGTATAAAGCACCAATCGCCTTGCTCAACGACCTGGCTGATAAGATGATCATGTGCCTTCTTAGTCTTTTCATAGAACGGATTGCTTACAGGCCTCACCTTATTTCTTCCAGCCTGTCCGGCTTAGCTTGGCCACACGGTCCCAATCAAAGCTGAGCTTGTTTCACCGCCCAAATGCCTCTGCGGCTCTGGGCCACCCTGTAAGGACACATTCCAACACAACCGGTATATTCATGGGGTTCAGATGCAGCTCAGATGCCCATAGCGCCATCAAGACGAGTGCTCCAGCCCACCAGGTCCCACTACCTTCCTCAATATAGTCTCGATATTCTTGCTGGACAACCCGTCACCCATTAGCCGCATGGATGGTAGGTCGAGTCACACGATGGGTTACATCGTATTTCTAACACCATGTAGTATAGGCGGCTGCGAAACGGGTTCCTCGATCACGATAATCGCTGCACGCCGAACTCGTTGAAGATATTAGCTTTAAGAAAAGTCGAACTACCTCAGTCATTAGTAGCACTCGCTTGGCCTCAACCCATTTCGAGACATAATCCATCGCAGCAAGACGAC